>JAWQEG010004850.1:5000-19497 GCA_033782935.1 Petrolisthes cinctipes
TCAATGAATCACTAAGGTTCCAGAGACATTGTAAAGTGTAACATGATTGGCTGAACTTTGAGTGGTGGTTAAAATTTTGCCGTATACAGTATAGCCAGATTATTCATGCAGAAATAAATAAATAAAACAGATATAAATAAATAAATAAATAAATAAAACAGAAGTAAAAACTAAATAAATAAATAAGACATGCAGAAGAAACTAATAATAATAATAATAATAATTTCCTACAGCAAACTAAATATAGAATTTCTTGAGCTTAACTCAATTCCAATATTCCTACCTTTGGTTTGTGATGATATTCCATCTGGCAATTTTTGTGTACGAGTTGACCACTTACAACCAAGTCAGTATGTCCACCTTTTATCAAGCGGTCATAGGTCTTCTTTGTCATGGGAACAACGGACTCGCCGGGTCTGTTCCGCCCGACGTGTTTCGTGCAGAATATGCATCTCGACATATTTTTTTTTTTTTTTTTTTTGCGTCCTGCTAAATTGGTGACTTTTTTTTCCAGTGACCCTAACTACTGAATCTACAACCTGAAAGAAATGTGCAAATAAATGTGAGTGGTGTTCCTCCTGTGTGTCTGTGTGTGTGTGTATTGTACAGTTTATTATCAATCTGTGTACAGTCGGCAAAAAAAGTTTCGTTACCACCCCTACGTTAATTTTAACATGGGTAAGCCCGGTAGGGTTGATACTCCGCCGACATGCAGCTGTGACTCGTGTCATCCAGGACATGCTGGACGGGAATCGTCTTTGCCCCGGCAGTGTCAACTTCTTTATATCAAAAGTTTAGCTGATTTTAAATTAAATTTTGAGTGTTGAAGAACTCTTACTATTTAACTATTCATTATTAAACATAAGGAAGTGCGTTTGAGTATTTTAGAACAAGAATAACCGTGAAATACCCAGAAAAAATAGCTCTGGCTGAAAGAACATCATTCCTACTTGGCTGCCCATGACACACTGAGGGGCATTGGCCAGGGGTACGGACTTATGAAGGCCGGAGGGTGGCGGAGGTACCACACTCACCAGTCAGGCGTACCAGCATTACATCACACTGTTTTAGGGATGGTAACGAAACTTTTTTTGCCGACTGTACATGAAACCCTCTATGTACAGTTACAGCACATAGTCCTTGACCAGGGTGTAAGGGGAAGTCTGTTCAAGGACTATGTGCCACGACTATACATTACACACAGGGCCATATTCAAGAACGATGATGATGATTGGGGTGGTAATGGTACGATGGCTCCATAGACAAACAACAGAGCCAGCCGTCGTATACACTACAGATGTTCTTGAATATGGCTCACAGATTCATAGATTAACACAGTACCATATAATACACACACACATAACACTACATAACCAAGCATTACAATACAATACAATATTAAAGTTTGTGTTCTTTGGTGCTTTATACTGTGTTTTATTATGGGGAGTGAGTGATATATACAGACATACATACATACACAGAGACATACATACATACACATACACAGAGACATACATACATACACATACACAGAGACATACATACATACACATACACAGAGACATACATACATACACATACACAGAGACATACATACATACAGATACACAGAGACATACATACATACACATACACAGAGACATACATACATACACATACACAGAGACATACATACATACATACACAGAGACATACATACATACACATACACAGAGACATACATACATACACATACACAGAGACATACATACATACACATACACAGAGACATACATACATACCCATACACAGAGACATACATACATACACATACACAGAGACATACATACATACACATACACAGAGACATACATACATACACATACACAGAGACATACATACATACAGATACACAGAGACATACATACATACACATACACATACACACATACATATACAGACATACATGTACACCCGAGCTCGTATATTCGCGACGTACATAGATGTTTATGCCATTTGAGTTGGTAACATTTATTTGGGGAGGAATCAGAGTAGGTGGAACATAGTAGTGGGACACGATATAATGTTTCACCTACAATGACTGACACCTTCCCCACACAGTGTTACCAGCTCAGATGACATAAACATTTAGGTACGTGGTCGCGAATTTACGAGCTTGAGTGTACTGTACATACACACACATACACGTACATATTTACACTTGTTGGTGAATTGGAAGGACTGTGATTCCTCCAAACAATGCCACAAAATAGAAGACATTAAGGGGAGAGTACAGTTTCGACATACTGTATTGGGAGATAATAATTCCTCCAAACTATTCCAAGCAACAGAACACCATTATTTTTGTCATCTGCTGGTCCTGTTTCCTGGTATAATTTGGAGGAATCTAGGCACTCCAATGTACCCGAAGTATACTCTCCCCTTAACGTTACTTTAATTAATGAGGGATCTGTTTCATGGCATTGGGGTGTATGCAAGAACATCCATGGTGTATACGATGGTGTGGTACCGGTACGATGGCTCCGTTGTTTGTCTATGGAGCCGTCGTGTCCTTGCATACCGCCCATAGTGTGTAGGAATCAGTAACCCAACAATTTACCCCAAAAATAATTCCCGTTAATGGGTGTTAATTCACTTTTGTTACATTGGAGTGCCTTGATTCCTCCAAAATATGCCAGGAAACAGGACTAGATGAACAAAAATAATGGCGTCCTGTTGCTTGGAATAGTTTGGAGGAATCGGTTGCTCCAGATTTACCAACACTGCACTTCCACCTTAAACTACACATAAACAAAGTGAAGACACTCTACTTAATTAGTGTTGAATTATATTTGTGAGTGTGAGTGCATAATATATATATACAGTATACAGGTGTTAGGGTGGTAGTACTAAACTTTATCCTTGACAAAAACAATCTCCATTACTCGGTTAACAATATTTGACTTTACCTCAAACAAAAACAATACATATTTCATTTCAAACTTAAACAATCTTCTTTGTCCAGTTCCCATTATTATACCGGTACTTATTTCATCTCAAACTTAAACAATCTTCTTTGTCTGGTTCCCATTATTATACTTATTTCATCTTTAACTTAAACAATCTTCTTTGTCCGGTTCCCATTATTAAACTTTATCTTTAACTAAAACAATCTTCTTTACTCAGTTTCCATTATTATACTTTATGTTCAACTAAAACAATCTTCTTGTCCGGTGTCCATTATTATACTTATTTCATCTTTAACTAAAACAATCTCCATTACTCGGTTAACATTATTTTACTTTATCTCAAACAAAAACAATCTTCCTTGTCCAGTTCCCATTATGACACTTAATTAATTTCAAACTTAAACAATCTTCTTTGTCCGGTTCCCATTATTATACTTTATCTTTAACTAAAACAATCTCCATTACTCATTTCCCATTATGTCACAATGTCAATATAGCAACGAAGATTGATTTCGTCGGATAAAGTTTAATTCTACCAGCCTAAAAAAATCATGGTCATATTATTAAGGTGGTTATTCACTTTTGTTACATTGGAGTGTCTTGATTCCTCCAAAGTATGCTAAGAAACAGAACCATAAGAGCAAAAATAATGGTGTTGTTCTGTTGCTTGGAATAGTTTGGAGGAATCGGTTGCTCCAAATTTACCAACACAACTAGGTCCCGGTAGTTTGTCCACATTAGGTCCCGGTAGTTTGCCCAGGTTAGGTCCCGGTAGTCTGATGTGGTCTAGGTTAGGTTAGGTTAGGTTAGGTCAGGTCAGGTCAGGTCAGGCTAATTTCAAAATGCCCCATTTGAATATGCCCTATCTTGGAAATAGGGCATTTGTGGAGGAAATACCATAGAAGAAAATAGTCTTAGAATGGTCTAAATAAGTGGGTAATGAAGGTAGAAAAACCGTATGCAATAACGGCAATTCTTTCAATATTTACTTTTTTTTTTTCTTACCGGCATAGTTACGTATTACTTTTATTACATTAAAGGATATAATTACACCATTAACACATCTTTCCATAACAAATAAGGCAGTATGGGGTATTATAATGACCTGTATGTGTGTGTGTGTGTGTATTAATAAGGATAAACTAGAATTATTATTAGTATTATTTATTATTATTTGAAATGGGTCGTGAATATTAGGGGCACCTGACACCGGCCTTATATTTCACCTCATATCTCACTAATTACACCTTATTTACACCATTAAATGCATTAATAACTTAGTAAGGATACACTAGAATTATTATTATTTATCATTATTTATTATTATTTAAAATGCCGCGGGAATATTTTAAATGGGTGCTTTAATATGGGCACAGGACGCCGCCCCTATATTTCACCTCATATCTCACTAATTACACCTTATTTACACCATTAAATGCATTAATTAATTAGTATAGTACCCATGTCACCACTCCCAATGCCCAGTTTCACACATCAAGGGGTAAATATTCCATAAATTACCTTAAAAATACGCCATAAACTACCTTAAAAATGAAGTTAGGGTTTACTCTGCGTCTTCAGCCAGTGTTGCCAGGTCTACTTGACGTCACAATTTTCCTTTTTGCCTCAACTTTAACATAAAAATTTCCCTATTTACCTTAATTATTCCCTGTTTACTCCTGCAACATTGATGGTATTTTTGGCATTTCGTCTGGTAGAAATTTCCCTGTTTACTCTTGAACAATTTTTATATACTGTAAATATTTTCCTATAATAACTTCAAAATTCCCAAAAATAGAGAAATTTTCGTCCATATGGCATCACTGACAAACGACGCCTCTTTTGTTTACGTATAAATTTCTCCACTTGTATACGATGTAGAGACCATCGTATGCAAGAATATTCCGTGGTGTTGACGATGGTTTGGTGCTAGTACGATGACTTTGCTGTTTAAATATGAAGCCATCGTACAGGTACCACGCCATACCAAGCCCCATCAATGTTTCAGAATACGGTCATGCTGTAATTAATGAAGCTTATGAATACAACTTTCCACCTGTATACGATTTAGGGTAACTGTACTGATAACTTAATAAAAAAATAATGTTATCAAATATTTATCGAGATAGATTTTTATATAATTAACTAATGATAGAGTAACATAATTAGTGATGTATATTTGCATTGTAAAGCAAAAAAATGAGGAAAAACATTTACAGTATTGATAATAATTACAAAAGCACATATAAATTACTAATTGCTTCTCCTTTCCTTCTATTTCCTTGGTGTTTACTGTCCCTCCTTTCCTTCTATTTCCTTGGTGTTTACTGTCCCTCCTTTCCTTCTATTTCCTTGGTGTTTACTGTCCCTCCTTTCCTTCTATTTCCTTGGTGTTTACTGTCCCTCCTTTCCTTCTATTTCCTTGGTGTTTACTGTCCTTCCTTTCCTTCTATTTCCCTTAGTGTTTACTGTCCATCCTTTCCTTCTATTTCCTTGGTGTTTACTGTCCCTCCTTTCCTTCTATTTCTTTGGTGTTTACTGTCCCTCCTTTCCTTCTATTTCCTTTGTGTTTACTGTCCCTCCTTTCCTTCTATTTCCTTGGTGTTTGCTATTCATCCTTTCCTTCTACTTCCTTCGTGCTTACTATCCTTCCTATCCTTGGTGTTTACTGTCCTTCCTTTCCTTTGTGTTTACTGTCTCTATTTCCCTTGGTGTTTACTGTCCCTCCTTTTGCATGGTTTATCTGGTCCAATTTTTGTTTCCTGGCATACTTTGGGGGACACCAAGGCACTCCAATGTAAACTCGCAATCCAAAATATGTATTCAGGCTTGCTTCGAATGGCCTGATCAAGTATTAAGCGAGCTCAAGCAAATATGAAACAGGATAAGCCTTGTAATTGGTTCACTACTATGTCAAATGATTCGAAACTTCAACAAACAACAAGACCTGGATACAAATATGAAACAGGATAAGACTTGTAATTGGTTCACTACTATGTCAAATGTTTCGAAACTTCAACAACAAGACCTGGATACAAATATGAAACAGGATAAGCTTTGTAATTGGTTCACTACTATGTCAAATGATTCGAAACTTCAACAAACAACAAGACCTGGATACAAATATGAAACAGGATAAGCCTTGTAATTGGTTCACTACTATAGATGTCAAATGATTCAAAACTTCAACAACAAGACCTGGATACGGGCGAGATTTTCATGTTGGCAAATAGGAAGGCTACTGATTCCTATCCTAACTATATATACCAGAACACAGACACTCCTATCTATCCCTCAATGGTAATAATATAGTACAGTCACGAGCACTAATAAGTATACAGCTTTGGTTTGAAGCTTTGAACAGTCCAATAATTCACCAACGAAATAATTCCAATGGAGATTTTATTGTGCATTTATTTACTATCTCAAGGTATTCGAAGTACACCTGGATACTTATTAGTGCTCGTGACTGTACACTCGTGATAAGTAATTTCTGACCAGCCAGAGACGAACGGCACACACACACACACACACACCCTGCATTCGAACTCAGCCTCTATAGGTGTACTGGGTGGGGAAATGAACAATACCACACACACACACACACACACACACACCCTGCATTCGAACTCAGCCTCTATAGGTGTACTGGGTGGGGAAATGAACAATACCACACACACACACACACACACACACCCTGCATTCGAACTCAGCCTCTATAGGTGTACTGGGTGGGGAAATGAACAATACCACACACACACACACACACACACATACGCACACACATACCCTGCATTCGAACTCAGCCTCTATAGGTGTACTGGGTGGGGAAATGAACAATACCACACACACACACACACACACACACACTGCATTCGAACTCAGCCTCTATAGGTGTACTGGGTGGGGAAATGAACAATACCACACACACACACACATACGCACACACATACCCTGCATTCGAACTCAGCCTCTATAGGTGTACTGGGTGGGGAAATGAACCACACACACACACACACACACACACCCTGCATTCGAACTCAGCCTCTATAGGTGTACTGGGTGGGGAAATGAACAATACCACACACACACACACACACACACACTGCATTCGAACTCAGCCTCTATAGGTGTACTGGGTGGGGAAATGAACCACACACACACACACACACACACACATACCCTGCATTCAAACTCAGCCTCTATAGGTGTACTGGGTGGGGAAATGAACAATACCACACACACACACACACACACACACACCCTGCATTCGAACTCAGCCTCTATAGGTGTACTGGGTGGGGAAATGAACAATACCACACACACACACACACACACACACATACCCTGCATTCGAACTCAGCCTCTATAGGTGTACTGGGTGGGGAAATGAACAATACCAGGCGATTCGAAGCTTTCTACTCCTCACACTCTGGTCAGAAATTATGTATAAACGAGTGTACAGTGGCTCAAAAAAGTATCGCGCAGGTGGGGTCCGATGGTTCTGTAAATGATCGCTACAGCTCATTTTCAGTAGCCATCGTCTTAAGTGTCAGAATGTTTCACGAGGGAAATGCGCGATACTTTTTTGATCGAGTGTACATACATTGGAGTGCCTTGATTCCACACACCACGACAAGTTTCAGCAGCACGAGAGACAAGTATATGTGTGTGTGTGTGTGTGACGTCATGGCTGCAAGTCGGAGCGGGTCGAGAGGTGATGTGTGTGTGTGTGTGTGTTATATGACGTCACAGTTGCATGTTGGCGCGGGTCGAGAGGCAGTGTGTGTGTGTGTGTGTGTGTTGTGTGACGTCACTGCTGCAAGTTGGTGCGAGTCGACTGCCAGGCGGAAGATATAAGCTAACCTCGCCTTCGCTTCCAACACACACTTGCCCAACACACAGCCAAGAACACACACACGTTGTTGTTGGTTAGTAGCTGGTTGGCTTCTCTTTACGGATAGCCAAGTACACACGTTGGTTAGCTGTGTTATTGGTTGTCTCTCTCTCTCGTCTGATTGGAGTGAAATATTACAAGGAGTTACAACCAAATCAGCTAGTGTTATTGGTTGTCTCTCTCGTCTGATTGGAGTGAAAAATTACAAGGAGTTACAACCAAATCAGTGTTATTGGTTGTCTCTCTCGTCTGATTGGAGTGAAAAATTACGACCATCACTGAAGAATTAAATCACTTAGACAGACATAAGCCAAGGTACTCACAGCAAAGTACACACGTTGGTTGGCTGTGTTATTGGTTGTCTCTCTCTCTCTCGTCTGATTGGAGTGAAAAATTACGACCATCACTGAAGAATTATACCTTTTAGACACAAGGTAATAAGGTGCTCACGCTTTTAACTCTGCTAGCTCTCTCTCATCCCACGTCTAATTAAACCATTGATTCAACTACTGTGTGTGCTCATTCATCATCTCCAAACACAACAACAACAATAACAACAACAACAACAACAACAACAACCACAAGAAGTTATTAGTTGTGTAGCATCATGGCTCCTCGTGTCTCGCATTTGAATCAGGTAAGTCTTTTAGTAATTTTATCCTGTAAAATGTTGCAGCCTAGTATGATTTTTTTGTTTTTATACGACACACACACACACACACACACACACACACATACACCTTCATTTCCTTCCTGTTATCTCTCTCTCACACACACACATACCTTCATTTCCTTCCTGTAATCTCTCTCTCTCTCTCTCACACACACACACACATACACACACACACATACACCTTCATTTCCTTCCTGTTATCTCTCTCTCTCTCTCTCTCACACACACACACACACACACACACACACATTTCCTTCCTGTTATCTCTCTCTCACACACACACACACACACACACACACACATACACCTTCATTTCCTTCCTGTAATCTCTCTCTCTCACACACACACACACCTTCATTTCCTTCCTGTAATCTCTCTCTCACACACACACACACACACACACATACACCTTCATTTCCTTTCTGTAATCTCTCTCTCATACACACACACACCTTCATTTCCTTCCTGTAATCTCTCTCTCTCTCTCTCTCTCTCTCTCTCTCTCTCTCTCTCTCTCTCTCTCTCTCTCACACACAAACACACCTTCATTTCCTTCCTGTAATCTCTCACACACACACACACCTTCCTTTATTTCCTTCCTGTTATCTCTCTCTCTCTCTCTCTCTCTCTCTCTCTCTCTCTCTCTCTCTCTCTCTCTCTCTCACATAAACACACACACACACACACAAACTTTCCTTTCGATATACATAAGCTTATAATTCCTTCCTTCAATATATACAAACATCATTTTATATCAAGGGTATAATATAATTCTAACAACTACCCAATCACGCCTATAATTATTAATCTCTCTATTCACTGATTTAAAAAAAAAAAAAAAAAAAAAAAAAAAAAAAAACGTCAAGGTCACACGTACTGAACTATTGATTTCGGATATCAATACAATGTACAGTCGTGGTCAAAAGTAATCCTCTACAATGGGATGACTCGTGTAAAAGTTTTATATATTTTTTTTTTCCACTGTTTGTTAACTGGGAAATTATCCAATAAAAAAATAGGTTACAACAACATCGTCTAATTTACTTCAATCAGATACTCACTATTCAAAATAATAAAAAAATAGGTTACAATTTCGTCTAATTTACTTCAATCAGATACTCACTAGTCAAAATAATAATATCATCATAATTATGAGAACGTGAAAAAAAAGACATCTTATTAGCAAAAAAAAAAAAAAAAAAAAAACAAAAAAAAAAAAACAATAGACATCATATTATTGTTTGAGATACCCATATGTGGATGACTATTATTGACTACGACTGTACGCCCAGATACAGCCTAGTGTGTTGTTCCCCTTGGTGCGTCATAGTAACATAACAAAACAAAACTCACACAACGAGCTCCATCCCTATGTGTGTGTGTGTGTGAGTGTGTTTGTTTCGTGGAAGGACCCATATATATACCTCCAATTTTCTGACTACATCACACACAGGGTCCCCTTAAAGATATAATCAATATATTAGAGTATCTGATTCCTCCTGACTATGCCACGAAATTTGACCAACAAAAGAATCTCCTCCCCTTTAATTAAACAGAACCAACAAGTGCCTACAGCAACTAATATGAAGAAACAGAGTGGGGGTATTCGACGCAAAACTCCACCTCGTGTTTGCACCACTACCACTACTACTACCACTACTAACCCATGGTATTCGTTGGGGGGTCGATCTTCACCATCTTCACCATCTTCACCATCATCAAGAAGAGTCACTCCACCAAGGGGGGCTTCAACACCAAGGTCGTCCCCATCCCGACAACTGCCTTCTCGACTCGCCAGAAAAATGGTACGAATTGCTTTACCCTCCTGTCTGACCTTCCTTCTTGTTTGGTCATAATAGATAAATGGTACCAATTACTGCACTTCTCGTTTTTCACATTCATCGTCAGTGTAGTCCCATTTTGTTGTTGTTGTTGTTGTTTTTGTTGTTACGGATAAAATCGTGACATGATTTTATTATTGTTTTGAAGATACAATTGTGACACGATGTTATTGTTGATGTTGTTCTTGCTGATACAATCGTGACATGTTGTTATTATTGTTGATGTTGCAGATAAAATTGTGACACGATGTTATTGTTGATGTTGTTGTTGCAGATAAAATTGTGACACGATGTTATTATTGTTGATGTTGTTATTGCAGATAAAATTGTGACACGATGTTATTATTGTTGTTGATGTTGCTGTTACAGATACAATTGTTACATGATTGTATTGTTGTTGTTGTTACAGATACAGTTGTGGTCTGCGGTTGAGACTGGTGACATAATAGAAGCGATGCAGCTGGTACAAGTAATGGGACCAAGTATAACCCGTGATGATAGCGGCTGTTCAATGCTACACGTCGCAGCCTCAAACAACCAACCCAAATCAGTGAGATGGCTACTAACTTTACTGAGCCCCAACTTGGTAAACAAAGCTGGACTCACCCCAGTACACATAGCAGCCATGAAGGGACACACACAAGTACTCAACATGTTACGAGATGACCACGACATTGATCAACTGGCCACTGACACAGCCGGCAACACGTACCAACACTGGGTACGTGGATACAAGAACGTGTTTACATATTATTGGGGTTTCATTATTAAGGGGTTTTTCAAGGGATGTTTAGATTATACTGGGTGCCTGTTTATTACCCTGTCAATCAAAAGAACGTGTTTACATATTAGGGTTTGATTATTTTTTTTTTTTTCAAGGGATGTTTAGAATATACTGGGTGGGTGCCTGTTTTTACCCTGTCCATCACATTATAAATATACCATCACTGGGTAGGTGGTGACAAGAACGTGTTTACATATTATTGGGGTTTAATTATTTAGGGTTTTTTTCAAGGGATGTTAGATTATACTGGGTGCCTGTTTTTTTTTTTTTTTTTTTGTACCCTGTTAAGTTTCTGCCTCACACACCTTCACATTATAAATACTATCACTTCCTCACCAATTCTCCCTCATTTAAACACTCACCAGTCGCCCCTATCTATTCCTATATTCTAACCATTTAAACACTGCCACACCAATTCTCCCTCATTTAATTAATCACTCACCATGCAGTTGCCCCTATCTATTCCTATATTCTAACCATTTAAACACTGCTCCCTCATTTAAACACTCACCATGCAGTTGTCCCTATCTATTCCTATACTTTCCCCATTTTAACACTCACCATTTCACCCTATCAACTCCTATATTCTAACCAAGTAAACACTGCCTTACCAAGTCTCCCTCTCTTCTCTCCTTTTAGCTGTGTGTACCATTATTTGAGGCAGTGCTTCGATGGGACAAGAAGAAAGTACAAGACCTCATGGAAGTTGGTGCCGACCCTGACATGGATGGGGGTCGTGTGGTTGGAGGGGCACTGGTGAGGGAACTGAGGGTGACTACAGCCCGTCAGTTAGCCTCGTCGCTCGGCAGGGAGTGTATCTTTCCACCTGTGACACAAGTAAGTTCCTACGAGTGTATTCATCATTAGTGTTTGTTTGGCTCAGGTTGGGTTGGGTTAAATTATGTTAAGTTTTGTTTGGTTAGGTTAGGTTGGGTTAAGTTTTGTTTGGTTAGGTTGGGTTGGGTTGGGTTAAATTTTGTTTGGTTAGGTTGGGTTGGGTTAAGTTTTGGTTTGGTTGGGTTGGGTTGGGTTAAGTTTTGTTTGGTTGGGTTGGGTTGAGTTAAATTATGTTATGTTGGGTTATGTTAGGTTGGGTTAAGTTTTGGTTGGGTTGGGTTAAGTTTTGTTTGGTTGGGTTAGGTTGGGTTGAATTATGTTATGCTAGGTTAGGTTGGGTTAAGTTTTGTTTGGTTAGGTTAGGTTGGGTTGGGTTGGGTTGAATTATGTTATGTTAGGTTAGGTTGGGTCAGGTTGGGTTAGATTAGGTTTGGTCAGGTTAAGTATCATGATTTCACAACATAAAAACAACTTAGGTTAGGTTAGGTTAGGTTAGGTTAGGTTAGGTTAGGATAGGTTAGGTTAGGTTAGGTTAGGTTGGGTTAGGTATCGTAATTAAACAAGCATGCAAATTAATTCACTTACATCCCTGCACTTATCATAGTTAGACATAAATACATAAATGATAGAAACACTGACATTGTTTTGTTTTATTTTTTCATCAGAAGACGAGCCAACAACCTCACTTGGACACCAACGATATCTTCCACCACCTCAGTGAAACAAAACAAACACTCCCCTTAGATCAACTTCCTGTGAGTATCTGAAGAATGTTTATAGTTAAGGGGTTAATTCACTTTTTTTGTTACATTGGAGTGCCTTGATGATTCCTCCAAAGTATGCCAGGAAACAAACAGGACCAGATGAACAAAAATAATGGTGTGTTCTGTTATTTTTTTGGTTAGTTTGGAGGAATCATTTGCTCCAGATTTACCAACACTGTACTTTCCCCTTAATGATTCGTTGCCAAATATAATGTTATTCGTTAGTTAAATGTTTGTTATTAATGCTATTTGCTACACAAGAAGCTTTTTATAAATTGCTATGAATACTATTATTATTATTTTGTGGTTTTAATCATTGCATTATTACCAAATCCTTCCCTGAGTAACTGTGCTGTATAAAGGAAAATATTACTGATTTATCTAAGTACATGTGTATCTAAGTTTGTGTATCTACTGTACTCTATAAAGGAAAATATTACTGACTTATCTAAGTACCCATTTCTAAGTTTGTGTATCTACTATATATATATTAATTATGTTTATGTGAAATATTTGTTTGGTATTGACAGATGGGTTCACTTCGTCTTCAGCATCTTCCTGTACAGAGCCGAGTTGACCAGGACAACATTGATGGTAGTGACTTATCATATAACAACAACAACAACAACAGCAGCAACAAGAAGGGTGCCTACGTGACCATCTTGAGTTACTCTACCTTCGAAGGTTCACCAAATCTGGACCTTCCCAGCTCTAGTAGCAGTGCCCACAACTTGGCTGATGTATTCACTAAGATGGGTTACAGAGGCCATGTACACAAAGACCTCACACAACAACAGACAAAGCAGGTATTGTCACATGTAAGACGGATGGAGGAATTAGATGAAGTGAGTTGTGCTATATTCATCATCTCAAGCCACGGTACACAACAGCAGAATTTCCTCACCTCTGATGGCCAACTCATTGAGACCGAGTGGATGTGTCGATTCTTCAGAGACTCACAATGCCCACAGCTCAAAGACAAACCCAAACTCTTCATTCTGGACCTCTGCTGTGGCTACTATAAACCCAGTGGAGTGGAGGAGACTTGTAAACGGAGGGTAGAAGAGCCACTTTAAAGATACCCTATGTTTGTATTCCAACAGTGGGGAATTAACGTGGTACAAAGCAGCTGAGGGGGACAGTACTCCATTTACTAATTCTCTATGTCGCACCTTAGTCCAAAATGGTCATCAAGAGTTTAGTGATTTCTACAGACGGTTCCCTCACTAACTACAACAACGTGATGCCTATGTCTGCCCCACACGTTAAGAACACTGGATTTAGTAAGAAATTCTACTTCACACCACAACATCTACCGCTACTAACTAATGTAATTATTCTTGTCTCCTGTATAGTGACGTGTATAAATAAGGTGTGGGTCATCTGGTGGGACAGAGGAGAAGCTATGGTACCAACATCACCATCACCACGAAGCTCCACTGTCTCATCTAGTGTGTGTGTGTGTGTGTGTGTAACTCCTCTTATCTCCTGTATAGTGACGTGTATAAATAAGGTGTGGGTCATCTAGTGTGTGTGTGTGTGTGTGTGTGTAACTCCTCTTGTCTCCTGTATAGTGACGTGTATAAATAAGGTGTGTGTGTGTGTGTAACTCCTCTTGTCTCCTGTATAGTGACGTGTATAAATAAGGTATGGGTCATCTATCTAGTGGAAAGAAGAGAAGCTACAGTACCAACATCACCACCACCACCACCACCAAGCTCCACTGTCTCATCTATAATGCAACACCCAATAA
>JAWQEG010004851.1:0-15000 GCA_033782935.1 Petrolisthes cinctipes
ATACTTATCAGTGCAATAATTGCTATTTTTTCCCAACTTTTTAGGATACTCCATCATTCCCTGTTTTTATATATTCAAATATAAGTGTGAAAGTATATTTTTTCCCATGTTTGATTCCCTCCACCGCCTCCCCTCCCCAAGAGACAGGATTAAGAGAGAAAACAAATATATAACACATTGAGTAATTATTGTTTATTTGTTTTAGACTGCCTTGTTTATTTGTTTTTTATTATTTATTTATTTCAGAGTTTATAGTGTGACTTTACCTGACCTGACCTGACTTGACCTAAGTTAACCTAATCTGGACCATGGCAGGGTACTGTGACCAAACCAAGGCATATTACTGGAACCAATGGTCAGCTGGATCCTGTCTATAGTAATCCTACAAGTGCACCTCCTTTCTGATGGCAAGGGAATTAAGAAAACAACCATCAAAGTAAGTGAAACATTATGCACAACTTGTATATAAAGCTTTGGGAAGATTTTAGTAAAGGTCAAAGAACAACAAAAGATCTGCTGAGAACAGTTTCCATCACATTATTGTCAATGTAGTACGGTATAATATAATGTTAGATTGATTTTATGTTCTTATTTTATAATTATATAGTATTGTTTTAATGCTGTTTGTATGTGTGTGTGTGTTTTCTATAAGGACGGAGTTCCAAAGAATCTTGAAAGTTATATAAAATCTAAAGTTCCAGTGCATGAAGAACATTCCTGAATGTTTTAATACAGAATAATCCAACATTCAGTATCTTGGTAATTCATAACCATGGGCTGAGTTGATGATGGTCCAAGTTGCCCTGCATTCTTCTTAACTACATATTTTGTGTCTCACTTTGCTTGCCACCCTCAAGACCTCACCCTCTTTTTCTTTTTTACCCCTCCCCAACATTTACCTTGGCCCATAAGTGGCCCCTCTACTCTACTTATGGAGAGTTGGAATCACCTCTAAAGGGACTACCTAGGTGTCACAGAAGTCTTAATATCTTGTAGTTTTATCAGCCTGCCACCATAATGCTGATAAAAGAGGAAAAATTAAACTGTGTGCCACTATAGAAGGTTGGATAGTTGTTTGGAACATTACAGCAAGTTGAAAGATGGAAAAACTGTATAGTGTAGTACTGTACCGGTAGGCTATTTGGGAATCAGTGAAAAATTCAAGATCAACTTTTCCCTAATCCAGTGTGATGGATAGGTTACTTGTCAGACAAACTGCAGTGTGGTGTGAAGTAGAGGTGGAAAGTTGTCAAACCGAAGTTGTCTGCAGTATGCATGTTACATATTAACCTACAATGTGATACCGGTAATGTATCTTACATTACCTTTAGATTTATAAACCTGCTCATAACTGCCTCCCAGTTCTCCATGATTTGGTCATGTGAGCAGCTCTGCTTAATTAATTAATTAAGCCAAATCTAGTTTCTTATATAGGCCTACTATTGTACTTACAAGTTCACACATAAACTCCAATACATTACAAATGGTGCTACTGGTTTTTCAGTCATGCTCACTCTGTATGAGCAAAGATGTTATCAGAATTTTTCTCTCCATTGTGCCAGCAAAGTGCAATACTGTATTGCAATTAACACATGGTACAAATTTTATTTACTCTAACTTTATTGCTAAAAATTTGCACTACAACAACAAGCTGATCCTTGCAAGGAGAGTAAAGGGTTTAAGTTCCTACGAGATTTACCAGACAAAAGGCATACAGTAAAAGTAACAGTACTGTAATAATCAACATATTTAATACAGGATTACAATTACATTTGATATATAATAATATACTGCACTGTATTATTAAAACTATCTGAACACTCCCAGTTTGGCATGATGCTACATATACAATTTGGATATACTGTACTGTTTGTATCTATGCCATTTAATAATAAAAAGAGAAACATGTAGTAATCATGTATGTGTGATACTTTACAACATACAGTATATCAACCAACCAGATAACATACTTCTAATGCCATCTACCCTGAATATAGCTCTTATAATTATCATCTACCCTGAAGCATTGTAAGTCTTGTAGGTACTCTAATGTGAAAATAATTTATTTATAAGAGTTTAGAATATATTAAAATAACCATAGGTAGCATATTATCCTGGCCAGATTTATGGATGGGCAGACTGTAAAAATCCCTGCACAGTCCACCACCAACAACCCACCACATATATGTAAATGACATACCATATAGCTCTTATAATTATCATCTACCCTGAAGCATTGTAAGTCTTGTACTCTAATGTGAAAATAATTTATAAGAGTTTAGAATATATTAAAATAACCATAGGTAGCATTAGCCAGGCATACCATATACAGTATATTTATAAATTTCTATGCTTCTTACAGGACCTAGTCACATTAAATTGAAAATTTTATTAAGGGGGTGCGGGAGTAGGGGACAGGCTTGGGGGGGGGGGTTTGGGGGGTGCGGGAATAGGGGGACAGGTTTGGTGGGGGGGGGGTAGAAAGCCTGTCCCCTATTCCCGCACCCGCCTAACCCCCCTCCAAGTCTGTCCCCATACTCCCGCACTCCCCAAAACCCCCCTAAACCCCCCCCAAGCCTGTCCCCCTATTTCCGCACCCCCTTAAATAACTAAACAGTGAAGCCCGAGGAAATTATGTCGTACAGTACACTGAAATAATATAAGTGGGGATGCCTCCACTGTTTACACACCCATAAGCTTCCACAACTCTATAATTGAGCCCTGAGCATCAAAGCTAACACATTTTGCTTTGTTTATTGATGCATCATTCACATCCCTTTATGCCATAGGACACTCAAATTTTTATACATACCAACCTGTAAACCATTTTAAATCTCTTGGCAAATTTCAGAGTACAAATGCTGCGAATCTTAAATATCTGTGTTATTTCTTACCCAATGATGAAGTAACACCCAGAAGCTGATAGTAACAAAAAAAAATATATATACAAAGTACTGGTAAAGTATATGTCTATATTTAATCTTTCTAAGGCAGCCCAGTGATGGTTTTGGTGAATGAAGGGATGGGGCGAGGAGAAAAAAACAAGTAAGAAGGAGAGGAAGGAAGAAGAGATTTAGTGTAGAAAATTGGGCAAGGAGATGAGAGTAGAGAGCAGAAGAGGAATACAAGGACAGGGAAGGGAACATGGAACAGTGAAAACTGAAATAATTGACTGGGGAGGAACATACCGTAGCAGCAACTGTATTATATTAGCCCGTTAAATCAATTTTACCAGGTAAGATAAAGTTATATCCATTCTGAAAAGGCATCAAAGTCACTTCTGTTCCATAATACTGTAGACTGGTCACTCCAGGATTTCTATGTCACTGTAGTTGTTGACGGAGGAGCCATCTTCAGGCTTGGCCTCGACTGCACTCAGTTGGCGTGTGAAGTCAGTGATGGTGGTTGCAAATTGTCCTGCACCATTAGCCACCTGCAACAGTTTCAGCAGCTGTGGCGATGAGGGCAATGTAGCTGTGTTAGTTGGTTAGGGTAATGGGAGTAATGAGGACAACCTAGGAGTGTTAATTGGTTAGGGTTATAGAACTGATGAGGACAACCTTGGAGTGTTAGTTGGTTAGGGTTATAGAACTAATGAGGACAACCTAGGAGTGTTAATTGGTTAGGGTTATAGGAGTGATAAGGACAACCTAGGAGTGTTAATTGGTTAGGGTTATAGGAGTGATGAGGACAACCTAGGAGTGTTAATTGGTTAGGGTTATAGGAGTGATGAGGACAACCTAGGAGTGTTAATTGGTTAGGGTTATGGAACTGATGCAGAGATTTGGGCACAAGGGCCACTAATGTAATCATAAAAGATTTTACAATGACTAAAATTATTTATAAAACAATGGTGAGTTAATTTGGGTGTCACAAATTCCCCAATATCTCTCTTTTTGCATTTGACAATTATCTTCACAGACTAGAAGAAGCACTATTCACACAAAAAATAATTATTAGGGAACCTTATAAGATCCTTTATGAATACCAAACCAGTTAGTTTATGGACCCCACAGCTCCATGGATGGAAAACTAGAGTGTGGAAGTATCAGTAGCTAATTACAAGAGTAACAGTAAAGTTAATGTTACAGCAGCAGGGTTACAGGAGGAATGCAGGAAACTTTAGCAACATATTTCAGGATCATAAAATCAATCTACAATGCAAAATAATCCTCATGACAGTCAAGGCTTGGATGACACAAAGTTAGTAGCAAATACAGTCTTCAACTAAATTATATGTTACTGAACCTATGTTACTTTTACTTTTATGAAAAAATAGAAGTGCAATGTCATCAATATGCTTCATAACTGGTAGTGTTTCTGTCTACATTCTGTGTAATCATATATTTAATGGACTAGCATTTTGTGGATGCATTGGAGGTTACTGAATTCTGTTTCTGTTTGTATATATATGCAGACTGTTTCTTGGTGTAATATGGAGAATTTTATTGCTCTTATCATTCACTGACAATATATACAGTACTCCTTCCATCCCTATGTCCCAGGTTCCATTTATATATTATCAGAGGTTAGAGTTGACTCATTATATATACTGTATACTACTTCCCGTGTGCTGCTGTCTGTTAAAATATGTCACTGCTGTACTTGTTGTGATTTCATTTTTTTGTGGATACACGAATGGTTCCTTTTCATATGACACATTTGGAGAGAAGGCAGCACTTGGGTTTTTTTAGGAAGACATTTAGGGTAACTACTTTTATGGATGTATGCTACAGTAAAAATATCATTGTTATATAGAAACATTTCAAATATATTCAGAGTCTTGCATTATGGGCCATATGCAAGAACATTCATGGTGTTGATGTCATTTTAAAGGTATGATGACTCCCTGGAAACCATACAGAGACATCATCCCTATAGTGTTCCATCACCAAAACCTCATATAGGCTAGTCTTGCATACAGTCTTAGGTGGTTACTAATGTGTCAAAGGAAAGAGGTACAGTAGTTTACTTCAATAACAATATACAACTCTAAAAGATGTTAACTGACTAATGTACTATTTATGTTAAATACGGAAATGTAGCATGGTAGGTACAGTACTTTACATAGGTTACAGTATACAAATTTTGGTTAGTTGGTTCCTCTTTATATTCACTGTATTATATGACTTCAGCCGTTGGAGTTGACCCTTAACCATTGATTGGGTATAATGTCAAAAGTGCAATGGAGAAGATTTAAATGGGAAAGGCCCCAGGTACCTCTGAGAAAGTTTCTGGAGAGGGACTAAAGTGTGGTACTAGTTACTGGCCTGATAAATACTGTGGTGAGGTGAGAAATACAGTTCCAGAATAATTGATTAGGCTACAGATTATAATTGTGGTTAAAGAATGTAGTACTGTACCATATGAAAAATTGCAAAGGGAAGGGAGATGCTATGGAAAGGAGTTTGAATTTGTTAGACCAGGCAATGAACTTATGCAAAGGGTTTTATTAGGGACAGAGTGAGCATAAATAAGATGCAGCTTTAATTCATGCCTGGTAGCAGGACAACTGATGCAATCTCCATAGTAAGGAAGCTAAAGGAAAACTTCTGGTGAAAAAGAATGATGAAGTAAATTTCATCACACAGCCACATACCCCACATCTACCTACAGTATTAAAATTAGTTGAAATAATAACAATGAGGTACTTTACCAGCAAGTTTGATCCTTATAATGGTAACCAGATGAAGGGCCAGTGGTGCCTTACCTTATTGGCAACTTACTGTATTCTTCTTGTAACCTTGGACAATACTTAAATAAGGGTTTTGCCACCTTATCTGACTAGAGCCTGGTGAGCCCATCCCTTTCCTTTCGTAAATTGTCTCTCCATTCCTTTTTCCTCCATGTTTGCTGTCCCTCCTCATTTTCTCCGCCTTTGTGACTACAAGGTCTTTCTGACCTAGTAGTCTTCTTTTATCTGCTATACCGTACATTATCAATCTTAATCTTACACTCAGACTTCTACCTAACAGTTATAGTAGTGTGTGTGACCATAGAACTATACAGTATATACCATACTTAGCTAGATTACTGGAGTGCTACTTGGTCTTCTTCCTGACTCGTATCTTATTCCTTGAATGACTCTTCATCACGGACCAAATTCTTACTCCCTGACCTTGACTCACATTTTGGTCTCAGCTCCCCTAACTAACACAACTCTGCCATCTGAACTGACCATGACATGACTGACTGACCTGAGTGACGACCTGCCTGAGGTTGGTGGATGCATCAGAAAACAGTTTCTTGAGAGTCTCCTCGTCTATGCTGATGTTAACGGCCGCCTCACTCTTGGAGATGCAGGCGGAGTGGTCGATGGTGTCCATGTCTGCCAGTGAGATCCCTGTACCTTCCACCAGGCCCAGCAGCTGTCACAACACATACATTTTATATATACAGTAATCCCTCATTTTCCATTGTTATGGGTGTAGGCCAATAATATATACTGTTTTCTATGATTCTGTATAGTAAAACCCTCAATATTCACTGGGTTTATGGGTGTGTAATATACAAAGAGGGTTTACTGTATACAGATTCATTACAAACAATGCAAGACACACCCATTAAACCTAGTGAACACAAAGGATTTCTGTGACGAATTAATTAGGGGGAATGATCGTTTATTAAAGCCCAAAATTTCTTTTAGAAAAGATATGAAGACTTTAGAAATTGTGAAAATAAAAATAAAGTGGTTTGGTAGGGTGATCAAACTGTTACCTTTCTTTGGAATATGTACTGACTTAAATACTGTACTGGTACTGGTACTGGCTGCTTCATCATGCAGTGGATAGTAATATTTATGTTAATGGTGGTGTGGAGCTTTGCAACATCAAATAACAAACAGATGCAAAATTTTCAAAAATACAATGAGACAGTTGTATTATTATTAATACAAGCAGTTGGTCTGCCTGTGAAACAATTACACATTAGACACTCACCCGCTGCTTCTCTGTATCATCCAGGGTTGGGTTCCGGGAAAGGATGGCTGCTGACTTCCGGTGGATGAAAGGTGACAACTGCTGACACTCAAACACCACAGCATGACCCGTGTAATCTGTTGTTATCACTGTGTAGTCAGCCTTCCCAGCCACATCTGTCAACAACAAAATCAGGTACTTTGGTTAGTTGGTTTCCTACACAGAATAGCTAGATGACTTAGTTAAGTGATTACTGTCCTGTAGTTTATTTTTCAGCTTGTTGAACATCTGATATATTTATGGATATTTAAGTAAAAAAAATATAGTCTTGAATTATGATGCTGTATAATACATCACAACACCCTTCAAACCATACAGAACAGAGCCCTAAAGACAATCACAGGCTGCACAGCTACCACACCCACAGACCACCTACACTATGAAACCAAAGTCCTCAAAATCAAGGATCACCTTGACATGAGAGGCACACAAACACTTGCTGCAGCCTCCACAAACCCACACCATCCACTACACTACATGGCACAACACCCACACATGCCAAGGAACATCAAAACAACACCCAGTACAAGATACCATACACAAATACTATCATCTCTTACACCCTGCCCACCCCAAACCAATCTCCAGAAACACATCCATACTCAAATCACTCATCAATCCATCCAAACACTCAAAAACAACACTCAGCTGCATGCACGACCTCCTGACATCCACCCATCCGAATCCTCCCTACCCCGTGAGGACAGAGTCCACCTGGCCAGGCTGCGGTGTGGCCATCACCCGGCCCTTCTGACTTATCAGAAGAGGCTGGATGGAGCCATTGTGGATGCCTGTCCAGGATGTAACACAGCACCCCATTCTATTAAACACATCATTGAAGACTGCAACGCACACAACCACACTCGCCAACAACACAACATACACTCTCTGAGGGCACTGTGGGAAAGCCCGGTTCAGGCCATGACCTTCCTCAGGAGCTCGGGGCTGCTCGGCCAGACAGCTTGAGGAACTTCAACAACAACAACAGTACTGTGATGCTGTTGCTACACCATGTCATATTTTCCCTCTTGACTAAGACAACCAAATACCTTAATTTTTTTAATAGAATTACTGTACTGTACTGTATGATACACTTTGAACCAAAGTTGTTACACCACAATACTTGACAAGATAGACACTATTTGTTTGTTTTCTAAAACTAGTGTTAAGAGAGCCTTCTGTTGTGGGTGAAATGGAGGCCTACTATACTGATTCCTTCACACTGCTACAAATGAACTCCTTACATGTATACTTAGATATTAATTTAATTCCCGACATAGTTTGAAGGAATTAGGCGGCCTTCAATACACCCACAACACAATTCTCCCATAATATAGTCATTTGTGCCTGTCAAACAATGGTCATACTCACTGAGAGGCCACTTGACCCTCATCTTGGCAGCATCCTCGCCGTTGGGAATGTCAAGGGTGGCTGTGTAGGAGTTGAGGTGCTTGATCTTGAGTGTGTCCAACAAGACAATTTGACGAGACTTCTCCACCGTCAGCTGCGTTTCAGACACCTTCTGATATGTCATGGTGAGGCAGGTCGAAGTCGTATCCACTTGGGAGATGACGAACCACGTACCCACAAACTGTTGGCACAAATAGCATTTAGACTTCAACGTATATTGCCTTTTCCTTCACATAATATTGGACAGAATACTGACAGTACTTTTCAGCTGAGGGCGGAGAACGGTATATGTGGTACTACTGCATAGTACTGTAAAGTGTTGATGGTAAAGTGTTGATGCAGTGCTGTATTTATCGGAATAGTCTGTGGTCTCTCACCAGCCTGTCAACAAAATTTGACTTTGTCTATGACAAAAAAAAAAAAAAAAAAAAAAAAAAAAAAAAATATGCGAATAACCAGCGAATGAGTGTTTGGCGAATTGGCGACTTTTATCGAGGTGACCTCGGCATTTGACTATTGTTGTTATCAAGTGGATGCATAATAGGTGATGTTTTGGCGATTATTTACTGTACTCTCCCTGAATAAGTGCCAATCATCCACCAATTAGCTGGAAAATAGTTATGGAATAAGAAGACAAGAAGAGTTACTCAGCAAAAAGTCAGCGATTTTTTTTTATCCTTCAACCTCGGGCTGTCGGTAGCCTGTTACTCTTGCAAGGCCCCGGGATTATTGGGTGAATCTACGAGGTGTTGTGTGTTTCATATGTGTCGCCTCACTTGCTTCACCGAGGCACGCAATGTTCATAGACTCGAGATTATTAAGTGTAGAAAGTGTGCGTATTTATTGACTCCATGAATACTGCGTGTCTCGGTGAAGCAGGTGAGGCGACAGGACTTCTGCCGCTGACTGTACTTATTCCTAAGTTCGTAAACATATATACGGTATGTTATATAGAATGATATGGATAAAGTTGCATACAATTAAAGAAAATGTAACAAGTTAGACTACTTACCGTTTCTACGTCTAGTGCAGGGAAAGACTGTGGACTGGGACAGGTGCCCATACCCCAGTCATGTCCCACTACTCCCATCCCCATCATTACCACCACCACCACAGCTGACAACAGCATCATCTTTCTGCAAATAAAGTAACATAGTTTAAACAACTAACTTCATTACAAATATGTAAAATCGCATATGCATGAATGAGAAATTGTTTTAAAAGTACAATCTCCTCCACTTCCGTGAATTGCCTATCATCTCTGGTCGATGTGTGAGCCGTGATTTACGAAATGTGAACAACATTTTAAACATATACTTTTTAAAGGGAGATGGGATATAACTTGGAATTTTGCTCACATCTTTTAGGATAGAGAGAATTGACTATGATGGGTATACTTGGAGGAACTGGAGCCGACTGTACTGTCTATACCATTAACAGAAACGTGTATGTAAAGCAGGCGGTTTCTGGACGTCAGCCCACCCACCCTATATTATCATCCACATACACTATTTTCAGTCTCGTATCTCAAAACCTTCCTTCTCTGTAGTATTCGAAACCATTGCTTGAATCTCGACTACCTACTCTAACTTAAAGGTCATATATTTTCAGCCTCAAAACCTTTCTTCTCTATACTGTTCGAATATTAATCTTCACCACCCATTCTTCTTTTCAGTCTCGGGCAGATGACAGACTCACAGAGGTTCACAACTTCACACGAGCAGGACCTTTCCGTTGTGAAGTGTCTGTTTATACACGGTCCTTGGAATAGCTAAGCTGCATGGTGATGGATTGGCACGCCTCATCAGAATCTCAAGGTGAAGTTTAGTTACATAGTTCTTGGCTGTGTGTGTGTGTATTTTTTTTTTTTCTTAGGGACCCTGTGATGTAGTCAGAAAATTGGAACTAAAAGGAGTCCTTCAAATATTGCCACGAATCACACACACACCTATATGGAAGGAGTGCGCTTCGTGGCATAGTCAGGAGGAATCAGAAGCCACCTCTTTTCATACACAATCACAGGGTCCTTTAAGGTAGTATATAATTCCTTTTGGGTATATTGGTGTGCCTTGATTCCTCCAAAGTATGCTAGGAAACAGGACCAGAAGAGCAAAAAAAATAATGGTGTTCTGTTGTTGCTTGGAATAGTTTGGAGGATTCAGTTGCTCCAGAATTACCAAAACAAAACTTTCCTCTTAAGGGGGTGTCGGAGTAGGGGACAGGCTTGGGTGGGGTGGGGGGGCGGGTTTGGGGGGTGCGGGAATAGGGGGACAGGCTTGGGGTGGGTAGAAAGCCTGTCCCATATTCCCGTAACCCCCTAACTCCCCCCCCCCCCACAAGCCTGTCCCCCCTACTCCAGCACCTCCCAAAGCACCCCCACCCCCCCAAGCCTGTCCCCTTTTCCTGCACCCCCTTAAGGCCACTACTGATGTCTGTAGGTTCATGCAGGGTCTCACAACTCTGAGGACATTTTATAATTCCATATTATGAAGTAAAATAGACGATGTATTTAAGTTTTCAACCCTTTAATTATGTTCAAATTCTCGTGTACAATCAGAGAATAATCTTGGTGAAATTATCAGTACTGGTACATCTTTTTGGGAAATAAATATGATAGCTTCAGGTATTGATGGTAATAATCAAACAAGGGAGAGGTAATAATCCAGACTTGTTGATTAATATAGGGATTGATATAGGGTATGTTTAATTATACTACGTTATTCCCAGAGTTAGGAGACAGAGGAGGAGGAGGAGGAGACAGGATATGAGGTAGTGAGCTAGGAGACAGAGGAGGAGGAGACAGGATATGAGGTAGTGAGCTAGGAGACAGAGGAGGAGGAGACAGAAAATGAGGTAGTTAGGAGACAGGAGGAGGGAGACAGATAATGAGATAGTGAGCTAGGAGACAGAAGAAGAGAAGGAGGAGGAGGAGGAGACGGGGAGAAGGAAGGGACAGTGACGAGAGAAATCATAAAGTGTTGTTGTTGTTATGGTAGTAATAAGGATGAAAAAAAGCTTCGTAGTAATAAGGATAAGATAGCTTTATACCCACCACTCTATTTAATTAAGGGGATAATACACTTTCAGTACATTGGAGCGCCTTTATTCCTCCAAAGTAAGTCAGGAAACAGGACCAGAAGAACAAAAATAATGGTGGTTTGTTGCCTAGAATAGCTTGGAGGAATAATGTGCTCCAGATTTAATTAATGGGGCAGGACAGTGTTGGTAAAGGTGGAGCAACTGTTGATTCCTCAAAACTATTCCAAGCAACAACAACAGGACACCACCATTATATTTGTCCATCTGATCCTGCTATTTCCTGACATAGTTTGGAGGAAAAATCAAGGCACTCTTATATATGGACCAAACTTACCATATAACACTATCCCTTTATTATTATTGTTATTTTTATTTAATTTTTTTTTTTTTTTTTTTTTTTAATTAAAGGGATAGTGTTATATGGTATCCCTTTAATACTTATATATACATGGAGTGATCGCGTCCTTGGAAGGGATTAGTGTTCCGTGTCTGGGTTCAAGGAGCGTTACGTGTTTATAGTCTTCCGTGAGCAAACAATTTCGAGTCATTCGTTGTACAGTCGTAAGCAAAAAATCTCATTCGTTATACAGTCGTGAGCAAACAATCTCACGTCATTCGTTATACTGTACAGTCGTGAACAAAAAAATCTCATGTCATTCGTTAAACAGTCGTAAACAAAAAATATCTCGTCATTCGTTATACAGTCGTAAACAAAAAATCTCAAGTAATTCATTGTACAGTCGAGAACAAAAAATCTTGGTAAATGTCTTGGTAATAAAGAACAACATATGTATGATTTTGCAGCACCTCATAGTAATCATTGAGAAGGGTTGAGTTGACATAAGGTGTTGTTGTATGATTATATTTTGATACGATACTGATTTATTTGCATGATGATGAAAGGAAAGTGTTGGTGGCTATTTGATTGTGGCTGTACGTTCCTTGTATATGTCTATAGTATTTTCAAAATATACTGAGCGCTGAGGCGTTGGCTGTTGGGAGGTTTTTCCCTCCCGCAATGCTGCCAAATCAGACCAATACACTTAACTCACTCTTTCATATCAGCTATTTACTGATGCTAAATTAATCTAAATTACTACGTATACATTTACTTCACTACTAAGGCCATGTAGGTATATGAAAGTATCATTCACTTCTCATATTAAAAATGATAATATATATATGTATCACACAACACTGGACAGAATAATTTTCCGACGTTGCCAGTACACCAAGGGGTGAGTGTATTCAGGGATAAGTGTATAAGCTCCACCTGTCAACTCAGGTCATTACCATCACTTTTATTCTGGCTACCACTCAAGATGGAGCAGCACTTCTGCTACTCACTATCATGTTTTACATAGTAGAGAAAGAGAGAACTTATTTATAATGTAAATAAGTACTTTTTAGAAGAGAAAGCAAATAGAGGACCTATCACTGCACCATCACGAGCAGTGGTGGTGAGGAATAAAAGTCGAAACAAACGAAAAATTATGTTATATCCTCAGAAAAGTGTTGCATTTATAATACAACATAATGTGTCAACAGAAAAGGAAAGATTTACTTCTATATTTTGTTGTTAACGGCAAGCGATATATAGGCAACAGATGAGAGAGAGAGAGAGAGAGAGAGAGAGAGAGAGAACAGGCGGTGGGTTAGTGAGGGCTGGCTGTCATTTTTAATGAGGATCTAATCCCATAATTGTCCAGACGAGATCTGGCAACGTAGCAGTCAGGTAAATCTCGGAAGTGGCCAACGCCTTAGCGCTCAGTATATTTCAAATAGACTATAATTGCTTCTCTGTTTGGCTTGAAGTCATGTCTCCAAGAATATCTCCCGTGTGTGCTTGTGTGTGTGTGTGTATAATGTTATCTGTCCTTGTCGCAAACATCATCATTTACCAGAACCACATCGCAGTGCATGAAGGGGAAGTCTCAAACACTAACCATGCACGTCTGGGAATAGTTGTCTCCTTCTCTTTATTACCATTTTTTGCCTTCCATACTTCCTTCCTTCCTTCCTTCCTTTATTCCTTCCTTCCTTCCTTTATTCCTTCCTTCCTTCCTTCCTTCCTTTATTCCTTCCTTCCTTCCTTCCTTCCTTTATTCCTTCCTTCCTTCCTTCCTTCCTTCCTTCCTTTATTCCTTCCTTCCTTCCTTCCTTCCTTCCTTCCTTTGGGTGGACTATCGGGACCCCTAACAATTGGTACGACTGCACTGAGTGTTTTGTACAGCCGGCAGCATAAATTCGAGTCCATCTCATGTACAGCCACAATTATATAACCACCGACATTTTATTTCCATCGTGCAAATAAATCAGTATCATATCAAAATATAATCATACAACAACACCTTACGTCAACTCAACCCCTTCAATTATTATTATGAGGTGCTGCAAACTCAGACGCGTCTATCTATCTATCTATAGCTCCGACGCTTCGTTCCCTCCGGGAACTCCCCCCAAGGGGGTGGCCACGGCAGAAGTGTCTCCAGTTGTTGTTCTTTATTACCAAGATATTTACTACGGTGGAAGGAAAGTGTTGGTGGATATTTGTTTGTGGCTGTACATACTTAATATTGCTAATATAACCAGATAGTTGCTTTCTGAACCAGTTTTTTTTTTATTCCAACAACATACGTAATCTACCGTAATATGAGAACTATATATATCTGTCATCTCTGCATTAATTAAAATTGTATTACAACATCACTATATAGCTAATACATACACAGGTGGAAATGTAGCGAACTTATGCTGCTGACTGTACTTGTATCTCCTGGATTTTTGTTTTGGACTGTAACTTATCATGACCGTTGAATATTTCCGTACTTCGATCCTGGATTTTAATTTATTTTTGTCCGACTGGTTGTGTACTTTTGTTATTCTCTGTTTTATATTATCATCGTGGTCGACTTTGATCCTGGATTTTTTTTTTTTTTTTTTGTCCGACTGGTTGTGTGTACTTTTGTTATTCTCTGTTTTATATTATCATCGTGGTTGATCTATATTTTTACAACCATAGGAGGGACATATTATTTCCGACATGCATGGTTAGTACGTCCCCATCCATCGCTTAGGTTTTACAGTTGTTGATGATGAGAGCTGTATCTATTAAATCTGTCTCCAGTGGGCGAATATTTTTTTGAAGTGGTTGTATTGTATCTTGGTATACAGTAGTGACTCATCGTCCCTTCCTGGAATGACTATACACCCCCTCCCCTCTCCACACACACACACACACACACACACACATGCTCGCTCTGCCTCACATCGCTTTGCCTCACATGGCCACACACCAATGACACCAACAGAACCATATAGTCACGAACAGAGTTACAGTACACACACACTCTGCTTTATGACTGTACAGTGTGGTGTTAGCCTTGGTCCAGGTGTTAGTTATGTGTAAAGAAGGTGCAATGAATCATCTCCTGGTGTTTAGCCTTGGTGGTCACAATGTATATACACAGTGTATGTCATTAAGGAATTTCTCAGTATGTGCCTCGGGGTTGTAATATGTATTCTCTTGATAATATAGATATACATACACTATATATATACGCAATTATTACGC
>JAWQEG010004851.1:17500-70053 GCA_033782935.1 Petrolisthes cinctipes
TATGTATGATTCAACATTATTCATTTTGTTAAGAATATCCTATGGTTAGTTTTTATCGCTACAAACCAAGTGTCATGCATGATTCTTCAACCATATTCATTTTTTTGTTTTTGTTTTTTCATTTGGGTCAGGCTGAGACGAACTGGTAATGCAGAACGAAATTGATGCAGCCCGGATACATCCTTCATATTATATCCTGTACATCCTATATATACCCTGTTACATCCTTCATATATCCTGTTACATCCTTCATATATCCTTTACTACACGACTACTACTACTACTGAGAAACAAAGGGAGGGGAAGTGTAATAATGTCTGTAAATAGATGATGGGGCGTATGTGATAGGATATCCGTGCATGCATGGTGGTTCCGGTGCCGATGGCTCTGTTGTGCTTTGTGTCTATAGGGAGTCGTCGTAACATTACCACGTACAGCCACAATCAAATATCCACAGACACTTTCCTTCCATCGTCGTTCGTAGTAAATATCTTGGTAATAAAGAACAACACGTGTATGATTTTGCAGCACCTCATAACAATAATAATTGAGGGGGTTGAGTTGACGTAAGGTGTTGTTGTATGATTATATTTTGATATGATACTGATTTACACGTGTTTGATTTTGCAGCACCTCATAAGTATAATTGAGGGGGTTGAGTTGACGTAAGGTGTTGTTGTTGTATGATTATATTTTGATATGATACTAATTAATTTTTTTACACGATGGAAGGAAAGTGTCTGTGGATATTTGATTGTGGCTGCACGTCATAGTCAACACAACCAAATATCCTTTCATACCTCCCAAAGTTAATACATGGGAGTAATTCATAGACACAGCTTTGCTCACAAGACACGACACCATAATTACAGTATATATATAGTCTTCTCAATGTGAACGAAATTAAAATGCATTAAGGGGGAAGTTTTGTGTTGGTACATCTGGAGCAACTGAATCCTCTAAACTATTCCCAAGCAATAGAACACCATTATTTTTGCTCATCTGGTCCTGTTTCCTATAGCATACTTTAGAGGTACCAAGGCACACCAATGTACCAAAAAGAATTACCACCTTAACGAGTTTGATTCAGAGAGTATTACGTATATTATTATCCTTTGTGAACCATTGTGATGTTGAAGCATTGTGATGATGATGATAATGGTAACCAAAGTGGTTTATCACACATAATACTCTGATACATTTCCTGTTGCTGGATTAAGGGGACAGTAATACTTTTGGTACATTGGAGTGCCTTGATTCCTCCAAAGTTTGTCAGTGAACAGGACCAGATGAACAAAAATTAGGGTGTCCTGTTGCTTGGAATAGTTTGGAGGAATTAGTTGCTTCAGAATTACCAACACTGCACTGTCTACTTAAGCCGCTTTCCCACCACACACTATGGATATCGGAACAATGTAACTATTTTCCCTGATTTGCCTCAGGATAATAGAATCACAAGTGCCTTATACGATGACGTACGTTTGCTGTACTTTGAAGACGGGAAATATTTTTTTATTTTTGGTATATATATATATATAGTTAATGTGCTGTAATATACCTACTGTACTCCTATCGTACCTAAGATGAAGTATAATGCGTTAGGAATGGCGTACGTTAGCTAAGGTGCACCCATAATGGATGAACTGAGTTTTTGGCTTGTGAGATGGAGTATATTCTTTTCAAACTGATTTTGGTCATTGTTTTACTGATGATTAAAGGCGGGGTGAGATTGTCAAAGCAGTGCTGGGTTATGGCAGTACATTATAGCTTATAGCCTTTATGTCAAGGTCAAGAGGACACCCATGATGATTGTTGTACACCATATTTACATCCACAATAAAATATCCACCGACACTTTCCTTCCATCGTAGTAAATATCTTGGTAATAAAGAACAATACGTGTATGATTTTGCAGCTCCTCATAATAATAATTGAGGGGGTTGAATTGACGTAAGGTGTTGTATGATTATATTTTGATATGATATTGATTTATTGGCACGATGAAAGGAAATTGTCGGTGGTTATTTGATTGTGGCTGTACATAATAGGTACAGTCGGCAGCATAAATTCTCGTCCATCTCATGTATGTAAGTAATATTGCTAATATGACCAGATAGTTGCATTCTGAACCAGTTTTTATTCCAACAACATACAGTACGTAATTTACCATATGAGAACTATATCTGTCATCTCTGCATTAAAATTGTATTACAACATCACTATATAGCTAATACATACACAGGTGGAAATGAAGAGAACTTATGTTGCCGACTGTACAATGTAGCCGTACCAGAGTGTATAGGGTGACGTGCTATAGGCTATAAGTCACTTTCTTGCCTATCGTGCACAAGTTCTTACGTTTCACCCATTATCAGTCCACGCTTTCTTACACACTCAGTCACTAGGTATATCATGCACACCATTTTCTCCAGATCTTTCCCGTATTCTTTGACCCTCATATAAACATGCATCTTTCACCACTCCAGTTTCACTTGTCCTAATTTCCGTATGCCCTCGCCGCCTCGAAAAAAATTCCTCAAATCTTTGATCACCAGACCTTTCGCTGATTTCAGGATTTCTTATTCTCGTAGCTCTTCGGACGCTTAATTAATTCACACACTTCTCGGCAGCATATCCATCTATACATCTTTCACCCTCTAGTACTCATATTTATGCCATTCCTAAGTTTCACAACAATTTGATAGTGTTGGTATTAACATGTACTGGATGAAGACTTCTTATCTTGCTGCATCTGTACTTAACCCATTAGATATTCCCATTGCTTTCATTACACTCATTACTTTTCTCCCAGGAATTGCAGTAATTTCCACGCCCATTTTACACGTTCCACTCTTATCCAGTATTACTCCCAGGCACTTCATTCAACCACATCAACCACACTGTTTACATTGACACTCATTCCCTTTCCATTATCATCACCCTCCTTTTACCAACACATTCAACTTGAGATTTGCAGGTAGGGAAAATATGAAGGTCTAGGGAACTATAATAATCACTGAAGCAAATAATAATAATAATATGAGACTGACTGACTGACTGACTTTACATGTGCGTTTCCCGAGCCTCAATGTTTAAATGTGTGGTGAAAGGAAGAAAGATCAACATTCATAGAAGCACATCAGGACTTTAACTGGCTCGCTTGATGACTTAAACGTAGTGAAATCTCCCCTGCTTAAAGTTGACGTGTTCTGGTCAGCCTTCTCATCATGCTATGTGTGTGTGTGTGTATTGTGTGTGTGTGTATGTAAGATGTATGTATGTTGTGTGTGTGTCTTTGTTTGTGTGTGAGTGAGTGTGTATGTATGTATGTATGTTGCGTATGTGTGTTGTGTGTGTATGTGTATGTATGTTACGTGTGTGTGTGTGTGTGTGTGTGAACTCTTTCTCGTGCAGGCCACTTATCACGAACGTCATGTGATCTTGTAGGTTTATATTATTCATGTATGTATGTATGTTTCTGTTTGTCTGCCTATCTATCTATACTTTCCCAACTTCTCTCTGTAAGTATGCCAGAAAACAGAACCAGAAGAACAAAAATAATGGTGGTCTGTTTTTTGCTTGGAATAGTTTGGAGGAATCAGTTGCTCCAGATTTACCAACACTGTACTTCCACCTTAAGGAGAGAGTATAATAAATTTTGGTACATTGGAGTGCCTTGATTCCTCCAAAGTATGTCAGAAAACAGAACAAGAAGAACAAAAATAATGGTGGCCTGTTTTTTGCTTGGAATAATTTAGAGGAATAATTTTATCCTGATTTCCCAACACTGTATCCTTCCCTTAAGAGGGTGAGGGAGTAGGAAATAGGCTTGGGGGGGTCGGTGGGGGTTTTGGGGGTGCGGGAATAGGGGGACAGGATTGGGGTGGGTAGAAAGCCTGTCCCCTATTCCCGCACCCCCTAACCCCCCCACCCCTTCAGCCTGTCCCCCTACTCCTGCACCCCTTAACCCCCCCACCCTCAGCCTGTCCCCCTACTCCCGCACCCCCTAACTCCCCCACCCCCTAACTCCCCCCCCACCCCCAGCCTGTCCCCCTACTCCCGCACTCCCCCGACCCCCCCAAGCCTGTCCCCCTACTCCCGCACTCCCCCGACCCCCAGCCTGTCCCCCTACTCCTGCACCCCTTAACCCCCCCACCCCAAGCCTGTCCCCCTACTCCCGCACTCCCCCGACCCCCACAAGCCTGTCCCCCTATTCCCGCACCCCCTTAACACACACTCACAGTTTTTTTTAGAGTATAGGAGCGACTCTACATGACAACATTATCCATAGTAAAGGCTACTATGGATATAAGTTGTTTAGAGTTATGGAGGTACTACTGTATACTCTTTTGTCCTTGTAACTCCCTACACACACACACACACACACACACACACAACACACACACTCAACACGCAACTTACACACACACACTCAACACGCAACTTACACACACACACACACACACACTCAACACGCAACTTACACACACACACACACACTCAACACGCAACTTACACACACACACACACTCAACACGCAACTTACACTCTCTCTCTCTCTCTCTCTCTCTCTCTCTCTCTCTCTCTCTCTCTCTCTCCAGGCTGTGTGTATGTATGTATGTGTGTGTGTGTGTGTGTGTGTGTGTGTGTGTGTGTGTGTGTGTGTGTGTGTGTGTGTGTGTGTGTGTCGCCTCGCCTGCCTCCCAAGCGGACAGTAAACAATTGGATAGATTAAGCCATCGTCCCGCCCCTGTGTCACATCCTCCCCGCTAGCTGCTGGGTAGGGAGGGTACACACACACGCAGTTTCAGATCCACACACTGGCAGGGAAGCAGGCAGCGGCACTCCATGATACCCAACCATTAAAAAAACAAAACAGAACAAAACAAATATATCTATAGACACTGCTTTGAAATAATAACAAAAAAATTAATATGAAAATAGTCTACTGCTTCGAAATTTATCTATAGGCATTGCTTTGAAATAATAATAATAATAATAATAATAATAATAATAATAATAATAATAATAATAATATATACTCCTGCTAAATTATATGAAAATCGTCTACTGCTTCGAAATATATCTATAGGCACTGCTTTGAAATCATAATAACAAAAAATATATACTCCTACTTAATTAAGATGAGGGAAAAATCGTCTAATGCTTCGAATATATCTATAGGCACTGCTTTGAAATAATAATAATAAAATATATATATATTCCTACTTAATTATTATTATGAAAATCGTCTGTCTACTCTTCGAAATATATCAATAGGCACTGCTTTGAAATAATAACAAAAAATATATAGTCCTACTAAATTATTATGAGGAAAATTGAAATATATCTATAGGCACTGCTTTGAAATAATAATAAAAAATATATACTTCTACTTAATTAAGATGAGGGGAAATTGTCTACTGCTTCGAAATGAGCTTAAAGTACTGTACATTGGTATTGTACAGTAATTGCAAGCAAATACATAAAACTCGAAATGTTTTATGATTCCCGTCCCAGGCTGAGTATGTATATTTTTACTCTCTCTCTCTCTCTCTCTCTCTCTCTCTCTCTCTCTCTCTCTCTCTCTCTCTCTCTCTCTCTCTCTCTCTCTCTCTCTCTCTCTCTGTTTATATAATTAAGCTTACATCCATCCATTCATCTGCTTATCTATCAATCTATCTGTCAATCTGTGTATCTTAAATGAGACCGACACCCATCCATCTATCTAGCCTATCCAATTATCCTTGTGTGTGTGTGTGTGTGTGTGTGTGTGTGTGTGTGTGTGTGTGTGTGTGTGTGAAACTACCTTGCATGGAGTAATGTTAGATAAGAGAGGAAGGTGTGTGTGCATGGGAAAGAAGAGTAATCCAAGGGACAATGCATGGTAGCAGGTGTGTGATAAAATAATGATGTGGGGTTTGTTGTGGTTTGGAATAAATTACTGGACGAATCTTGCTTGCAGTTGGTCCAGATTTACCCTAACCCAACACAGTATGTACTAAGTCCCCATAAATATCTTGGGGTGTATTTCAAGGGTTTCGTTCGCCATGGCATAGTTATATACAGTACACACACGAACACAGAACATACATGGAACACACACATACATACAAAACACACATTCACAGAACACACCCATGCACAACACATACACATATACACAACACACACATGCACATACACAGAACACACACATGCACATACACAGAACACACACATGCACATACACAGAACACACACATGCACATACACAGAACACACACATGCACAACACATACACAGAACACACACATACACATACACAGAACACACACATACATACATTAACACACATACATACATACACAAAACACACACACACACATACATACACGAAACAAACACATACATACACAAAACACAAACACAAAATACACACAAACACAGAACACAAACACACACACACCTTTTTATTTCATGTAATTTCCTACGTACTAAACACGATGAATGCTATTTATAAACCTATGGTAATGTGTCGATGTGTTTAAGTGTGTACAGTACTGGTGTGATGGTAGCAAAAACACACACACACACACAAGCAAAACACACACACACACACACACAAAACACACACACACACAAAACACACACACACACAAAACACACACACACACAAAACACACACACACACACACACACACATACAAACAATACACACACACACACATACAAACAATACACACACACACACATACAAACAATACACACCCACACACACATACAAACAATACACACACACACACATACAAACAATACACACACACACACACACACACACCTTTTTATTTCATGTTATTTGTAAATCTATGGTAATATGTCGATGTGTTTAGTGTGTACAGTAGCGGTGTGATGGTAGCAAAAACACACACACCAGGAACTATGTAGAGGAGAGTAAAGTGACCTCGAGAACAGCAAACCACTACCAAGGTTGTAATGAGTGTTGGGTCATCACCATCATCATTCACCCTTCCCTTTCCTCTTCAACACCACCCTTCCTTGCTACTACTACCACTCCTATCCTCTCCAACACCACCATCCTTCCCTCTCCAACACCACCAACACCATCACCATCCTTCTCTCCACCACCACCAACACCATCCTTCCCTCTCCACCACCACCAACACCATCACCATCCTTCCCTCTCCACCACCATCACCATCCTTTTCCCTCCACCATCACCACCACTCCCTCCACCCCCACCCCCAACACCACCACTCCTCTCCTTGATAAACAAAATTCATGAACAAAATGTATAAACTCACACTTGACCATCATAGTTAGTAGGCATTTTTATTTTAAGATACAAAAATTGCGCTTCCCATGTATTCCTCAACCTACGATCCTTTCTGCCGCGAAATTGATAACGTATGATAGGTATGAGAAAAGTAGATTTTTTGTTGTGATATTATATACCCGTCTTTACCAACCCACAATAGGAATGAGATAAGTAGATTTTTTGTTGTGATATTATATTCCCGTCTTTACCCAACCCACAATCACGTCAAGGCTCACACAAGTTCGTCACATCCAAGTCACACCAACCCTTTAAATGCATTCCCAACTTCTAAGTCTTCACCTACACCACCACCTTGTACCACACATAACACACACACACCCTTATTTATATAGAATACTGTAGCCTATATATATATCTTATGTTTTTTTAATTAAGGGTGGTATAGTAAGTGGTATAGTAAGTGGTATAATTAGTGGTATAGTAAGTGGTATAATAAGTGGTATAGTGAAGTGGTCTGTGCATTGTTATAGTAAGTGGCATAATAAGTGGTATAGTGAAGTGGTATAGTAAGGATGATTCAGTAAACCTTCAGTCTCCATGGCATAATAAAAGAGTTTCTCTCCTTAATAATGCAAGTACGGTTACGTGCTGAAGTTCATTGACACTGGTCGAAAGCAGTGTGTGTGTGTGTTGTGTATGTGTGAGTGTGTGTGTGTGTGTGTGTGTGTGAATGTGAGTGTAGTTGTGTGTGTGTGTGTGAATGTGAATGTGTGTGTGTGTGAATGTGAATGTGTGTGTGTGTGAATGTGAATGTGTGTGTGTGTGTGTGTGAATGTGAATGTGTGAATGTGAGTGTGTGAATGTGTGTGTGTGTGTGTGTGTGTGTGTGTGTGTGTGTGTGTGTGTGTGAGCGTGAATGTGTGTGAGTGAGTGTGTGTGTTTGTTTGAGCGTGAATGTGTGTGTGTGAGTGTGTTGTTTTTTCTTTAACGTGTGTCCAGCAGCAGAGGAGAGAGAGAGAGAGAGAGAGAGAGGGAAAGAAATCATGAAAGAAATAACCGGAATATGATTGGGAGGGGAGGGAGGTAGGGAAGAGGGAGAGAGAGGTGTTAACAAAGATGGGATGGGATGGAGTAGGGGAGGGGGGGGAGGGAGAGAAGGAAATAGCCTGAGGGAGATTTGAAGGAAGGAAGGAAGGAGGGAGAGAGAGAGGTTAACAGGGGATGGGATGGGGGAGAGAAGGAAATAGCCTAAGGGAAGGAAGGAAAAGGAAGAGGGAGAGGAGTTAAGGAAGGGAGGAAGAGGGAGAGGAGTTAAGGAACGGAGGAAGAGGGAGAGGAGTTAAGGAAGGGAGGAAAAGGGAGAGGAGTTAAGGAAGGGAGGAAGAGGGAGAGGAGTTAAGGAAGGGAGGAAGAGGGAGAGGAGTTAAGGAAGGGAGGAAGAGGGAGAGGAGTTAAGGAAGGGAGGAAGAGGGAGAGGAGTTAAGGAAGGGAGGAAGAGCGAGAGGAGTTAAGAGGGTATATAGAACAGTGTTGGTAAATCTGGAACAACAGCTGATTCCTCCAAGCAACAACAACAACAACAACAACAGACCTACACCATTATATTTGTTTGTTAATCTGGTCGTGTTTCTTGGCACTGTACTTCCCCCTCCTTAATTAATCTTCGCCAATTTTCGGATCATAGAAAGATTTCCAGTGGACGGGAAGGCAAGAAGGTAAAAAAAAAATATCCACTGGTGAGAAGGTAATTGAACCAACGTAATCCTCCTGTCTTTTAAGTGGAGGATACAGTGTTGGAAAATCCGGAGCAAATTATTCCTCCAAACTATTCCAAGCAACAAAAGAACACCATTATTTTTGTTCCTCTGGTTTTGTTTTCTGGTAGGTATACTTTGGAGGAATCATGGCACTCCAATTTATGTACTGTACCAAAATTATACTCTCCCATTGAGGACCCTGTGTGTATCGTGTATGAAAATTTTGAAGGCTTCTGATTCCACCTTGAACATGCCACGAAACAAGCTCCTTCCATATAGGTGTGTGTGTGTTTCGTGGCAATATTTGAAGGACTCATTTTATATCCAATTTTCTGACTACAACACAGGGTCCCCTTAACCTTAATTAATCCTTCCCACGTGCATGTTGTGATCTTTACCAGAGATAACACAAAGTACTCGTTCTCTCTCAAGGATACAGAATGGTAGTCATGGAGGTAGAGGGAGCGAAAGAGTGTTATTATAAGAAAGAGGAATGAAAATGATAGGATGCATGAAGGGGGAGGAAGGAAGGAGAGGAACTTAGTGGGACAGTGCAACAAAGTAGATGCAAAAATGGTAATAATATAATTCAGAGCTTTAATGTCCAACGTAATATTTTATCTGTTTATTTATTTATTCACGGACGCTTCTATGTGAGTGTGTGTGTGTGTGAATGTGTGTGAATGTGAGTGTGTAGTTGTGTGTGAATGTGAGTGTAGGAGTGTGTGAATGTGAGTGTAGGTGTAAATGTGTGTGTGTGTAAATGTGTGTGTGTGAGAATGTGAGTTTTTTCTTTTTATATATATATATGTTTGCCTACTTATTTATCTATCTATCTAGGCCTATATATTCCCGTATTGCCTAGGGAGATGGTCAATACTTCAACAATGGTTTTGGCGCCCCCAGTCGGAACTGAGCGATCAATCTCTTTCCTCTCTCCAACTGTCCAGCCTTAATTAATTCCCTTCTATATTTCTTTGTGCTTGCTGGCTGCTTCTCCCTTGTTGTTGTAATCCCAAGTATTTGACTCGCATATACTGTTCATACTGATAATAGTGCTTTCTTTTTATTCTCATCACTTTTTACTCTTCTTTCTTCTTCTTCTGCCATGACTACCTACAACTATTCCATCCCTTTTCTTCCTACAATTTTTTTTCAAGTTTATTTGCTTATTTATTTTTCCTATTTTCTTTCCTACTATTCTCTTTCTTGTCTCTCCTCTTCCCCTCCCCCCAAAAAAGTTCGACAAGTTTTCCATCACACCATGCTTAATCAATCAACTAGCCCTCATGGGAAAATTCCTTCCTTCTGACCGATCAAAGGGTAAATAAAGTTGGGTCCTACCACACCACACCACACCACACACCCTTACTTATTCTCTTGTTGAGGGAGGACAGTAACTGCTTTCTTAATTTTTTTGTTGGTGAATTGGAAGGTGTGTGCGCGCGTGAATGTGTGTGTGTGAATGTGAGTGTAATTGTGAATGTGTGTGTGTGTGTGTGTGTGAGTGTAATTGTGAATGTGTTTGTGAATGTGAGTGTAATTGTGAATGTGTGTGTGTGTGTGTCTGTAAATGTGTGTTTGTGTATGTATGCGAGTGTGTGTGTGTGTGTGTGTGTGTGTACGAATGTTACTGTGTGTGTGTGAGTGAGTGAGTGTGCGTACATATACAAAATTAAGTATCCAACATACGACCATAAATAGCGAGATAAATACTCTATAAATAGTACTACTACTCACGTTACGAACCGATCTAATTTTAGCACTGTTCACTTCGGCCCCTCCTAAAAATACGATAAATCCCAAGAGTAAGGTCTCATATCCTGCCTTGTGGACCGTAAAAGGATAAAAAATTAATCTCTTGTGTACAGATTAGAGGGAAACTTAAATTAACTTCCAATCTATACCGAGAAACAAAACACCATAATTATAGTCCCCCAATAGGCATTCAGTAATGTTTTTATAAGTTTAATTAAGGGACCCTGTGTGTGATGTAGTCTGAAAATTGGAGGTAAACGAGTCCTTCAAATATTGCCACGAAACACACACACACACCTATAATTATGGAAGGAGCTTGTTGCGTGGTATTGTCAGGAGGAATCAGAAGCCTCCATTGAGAAGGTAGTATTATTATTTTTAATCTATTCACAGCAGTACAACTATCACCAAATTTTACCAGTTAGACCAGAAACATGACAAAACTTCTGATGGTATAGGTATACAAACAAACAAACACATACACACAAACACGATGCACAAGTCACCCCAGCCTTCCTTGGACACTATACTGTTGGAGGTTAAAATCTGGTACTATAAATATGTGAAAGGATAGAGATAAGTATTTACCTTGTGAAGTGTAAAATTGTGACTCAGGTACAGTAAGGATGAGGCGGGAGAGAGACCAACAAGACCACACACCCACCGAGCACTGGGACTGAATGACTACTGACTGATTCTTTTTCTCTCTGACTATGTTGTGGGAACTCTGTGGGTGAGTGAGGTGAACTGAGGGTTGGTTGACTCGGGTTGTCGGGTAGGATAATTTTGTAGGTTTTCTCCATGGCCTTTCTATACCTTCCTTACTATAAATATCTACCTTTCACTCTTTCTCCTTACCTCTCTGTCTGTCTGTCTCTCCATCCCTTCTTTCTCTCTCCCTCCTTCCCTCTCTATCTATCTGTCTGTCCATCCCTTCCTCTCCTACTTCCCTGTCTGTCTGTCTCTCAATCCCTTCCTCTCCTATTTCCCTCTCTGTCTGTCTCTCCTACTTCCCTCTCTGTCTGTCTGTCTCTCCATCCCTTCCTCTCCTACTTCCCTCTTTGTCTGTCTCTCCATCCCTTCCTCTCTATCGATCTAAATAAGGTTAAATAATAACATAATGATTACATTTTTTATTATGTTAAATCTACATCTGTAATATATTCGTTGATGTACTTAAAACCGGAATGGCTTTTCGCACATTTTTGGTGTGTGACCCTGACCACTGAGTGTCTAATAAGATCTTGCCCTTGAGCCACGATAGGCAGGATAGCCAAATATTTATAATCCACCTTTCCTACCTGTGTACTGTACGTACATACATACCAGGTCTCCTTTCTTTACAGTTCAATCTCAAGTGGATCTACTTTACAGTATATTAGTAACAATCTCACTAATATGGAATGAATGAATGAAGGAAGAAAGGAAGGAATGAATAAATGAAGGAATGAAGGAAGACAGTAAGGAATGAATGAATGAAGGAAGAAAGTAAGGAAGAAAGTAAGGAAGGAAGGAAGAGTAGTTGCTCACACAGTGAAAGTTACCAATTAACGTTGGCGAGAAAACAATCCTAAGAATCTGCTATAAATTGAATCAAGCTTGTTTGACACACATTATTTCACCAGAAAAACCTGTGTTCTTGTCACCGATGAAGTGCATTGCAGAACGTGACGAATATCTATTATTTCTAAAAGTATGTGGTTAGAAAAACACAGAAAGAGATGTATGGAGTGGCGAGTACGACTTGACTAACATTAGTACCATAAAGTTAAGGGACCCTGTGATGCAGTCAGAAAATTGAGTGTAAATGAGTCCTAGTAATATTGCCACAAAACACCACGTATACGGAAGGAGCTTGTTTTGTGTAGTAGTCAGGAGGAATCAGAAGCCACCAATTCTCGTACACGATCATAGGGTCCTTAATCCGATAAATGGGGCAAATTTTGGCAGCACTGTGGAGAGAGAGCTGAACAAGTAGTCATTCCCATCAAACTTCATATTTTAGTTTGGCTATACGACAATCTCATTCAGTATCACTCCCACCTCACTGTGACTCATCTCCTGCCGCTCCACCGCCCCCCGTTGCTTCCCTATAAGTAACTTCCTGTCCAACTTTCTTTCCTCCTGCTCAATGTGTCCTCATATTCTACCATGTATCGCCTCCCACACTCGCACCTTAATTATCCATACACACACACACACACTGTTCCTGACTCAAATTTCTTCCCTTGGGGGTGTCAAAACCCGTAATTACTGCCTACAACAAAGCAGACAAAACCACCTTAGAGGGAGTGGTTTGGAGACAGAGAAGCAATTGTGGAGTTTATTCATATCACTTTGTTTGGCATGGTGACACCAGGCATTGAATATATTAGATAAAGCAAGACTAATTGCCTATTGGCTATTTTATACGATATACAAATGAAAGACTGCAGCAGAGATATACATGTTTATTCCATCAGTCAAAACAAATAATTAATTTAGAAAACAAATAATTAATTTAGAAACAGAAGGAATATTTTATATTATGAATGATAGTAAAATGAGAGATCATGTAATGCGTTAACATGGAACCGAGTAGACTCCGTGTTGTAGGAATAATATAATCAGTGAGAAAAATTAGTTTGATGCCAGAGTTGACCCAAAAGTCACCATTTTTTGGCACTTTTCTAGGACACTTACCTGCATAATGAAAACTTCATAGCATACAAACATCATGCCCAACTTGGCATAATTGGGACTTGAAAGTTAAAGCCAAAAATTCATAAAAATTATTGTAACTAACAATGGTCACTATGTATGGGCATTCATTTCAATGTTACCAAATACTATAAATATACTTTAAATGGTCAAACGTGATATACTGTATTTACTATTCTTTTTACATACAAAATTATGACAAAAAATATACCTTAGATTAAAGCCCCAACAGCCAAGTACTGAACAACACCCATCATTAAACAAATGACGTTTGTTAAATAAGGTGGGTAGTTCAGTAGTCTTATAGCATTTGTTAAAGCCATATTTTGTTGTACAGTACATTTCATTATAGTGAGGGCATACTGTATTGTACAGCCACAATCAAATAACCACCGACACTTTCCTTTCATTTTGCAAATAAATCAGTATCATATCAAAATATAATCATGCATCACAATACGTCAAACTCAACCCCTTCAATTAATATTTTGAGGTGCTGCAAAATCATACACGTGTTGTTCTTTATTACCAAGATATTTACTATGATGAAAGGAGAGTGTCGGTGGATATTTGATTGTGGCTGTACCTACACTTTACATTCCTATTACAGTACAGTATTGTATGGTACAGGTACTTGATCACACAGCCTACCAAAGGTGTTTAAGGACCTAACTCCATTGACAGGATAATTATAAAGCAATATACCTAATAAAACTACACAAATATCACAGGTCAAGTTATAAATGCAGAATGACTGGAGCCATTTTCATAGTTATTAGCAAAATTTTGTTTCATTAGCATGCATCAACTCCCTCCACAATAAGCATAATAAAATTCAGAAAAAAGTTGTCCTATATCTCTATCATTCTGCACCACACTACAAAATGTAATCAGGCATGGGGCAGTTTATTTTTAACTCAATATTTCACAGTATTCAGTTCTTAGCCAAAATTGTAATAAGAATGGTTACCTGTCTACCTTACAGAACCATCAAATCCTCCTCAACTGCTACAGAAGCACACTACACACTACCCTGCAGTGGTGTTCTTCAGAAGGAATGAAATGCCGAATTAGTGCAATGCTCTAAACCAAATCTCCAGCCAGCTGTAGCGTGGGGCAGGGCAGTCTCTCTTCAGTTACCTTAGGGGATGTACAGTTGCCGACACATGAAACAGATACACCTAAAACGAGGCTCCTTATCAAGCATAGAATATACAGGATGCGTCGCCTTTACACACACACAAACCAAGTCTCATTCTATACTCTATGCTACACACATGCACACAAACTCACACAAACACGTTGTCTCATCAAACCCTGACATGCTCAATGAGGGGCCCCGTTTCTGGTGTGTGTGTTTCATGTCCACAACTGTACAACTTCCCCTCTCGTGGAGTGTGTCACCCCTAGTTTTTTTCTGTGTTCTTTGTCACGGTTCAGTACCATTACTACACACTCATCATGGGCCCTAAGAACCTCAGTGATGTGGAAAAGGCACGTACTCTTGCCCTGAGGGAAGAAAAAGTTACTGTAAACCAAATTGTGAAGAGGACAGGCAGGAGCAAGGCCACTATTATGCGCTTACTCGCTGCAGCTCGTCACCTCTCACCCACCACAATTCCTTGGCATAAACCATGCTGTAGGGGGCCTAGAAAGACCACTCAGTTGACTGATTGCTTGCTGAAGTTAGCTGTGACAAGGAACCCACGGCTGACAGCGAAAGAATTGAAGAAAATGTACCCTTAGCTGTTGGAAGGTGTAGCAGTGCGTACAGTCCAACACCGACTCTGACACTACCTCTCCATGCCAAGCCGTGTCACTGCCCTCAAACCACTCCTCACGGATAAAATGCGTCATAAGTGGCTTCATTTTGCCAAGGCTCACAATAACTGGACTGTGGACGACTGGAAACATGTCCTATGGTCCGATGAGAGCACATTCCAAGTCCTAACAAGCCATCGTGTGTGTGTGTGAGGAGGCCTGTGAACCGCAGTCGGCATGAAGCAAGGTACACCATCAAGACAGTTAAACACAGTGCTACCATGATGGTTTGGGGAGCCTTAAGTAGGTTTTGTGGTATACTTTCTACAGAAAAATGTAACGATGAATGGCGAAAAGTACATGGAAGTGCTACATAACCACATGTTGAATCATTATCACGTTCATGGTGCACGAATGTTCATGCATGATGGTGTCTCGTGCCATATGGCTAGGAAAGTATCAAAATTCTTAAGTGATAATAATATAAAATGTAATGAAGTGGCCAGGTAATAGCCCGGATTTAAATCTGATAGAAAATTCATGGAAAATAATTAAAACAAAAGTGCGAGATGAGTGTGCAACATCATTGCCTCACCTGCAAGAAATTATTAGACATGTGTGGACAACCCAAATGAACCTTCAGTACTTTGCAAACCTTAGCGAGAGCATGCCCAGGGGGATTCAGGCTGTACTTCGAGCCAAGGGGGAGATGACAGGCTATTCGGGTGAGTGTTAAACGAGTTTTTGAGTATGTATTGTGTTTTATGAACATGTGGCAAACCAGTGGGAGGTGGGGAAGACCGGGTCTCAAAACAATGGCACTCACATATATATATATATGGCATTTCTAATAGGACTGTTCACCCAACCTCTAGCAATGCAACCCACCAGGTGATTGACGTTCTCCCATCACCTCCAGTATCACTTTCCTCGTAACAGCTGATTAGGGTGATCACCCTATATTTGATACTTAGGAATACTTGTTAAACAGCAATTGGGAACCAACCATTTAATTCCCCCTCTATTTTCACAGAGGCCACACTACAATTATAGAACCTCTTTACCACATTCAGCAGCCTACCCTCTACAGTATAACATACATTTGAAGGACTTCTCATAAGCCTTCTCTATTCACTCTATCATAAGCTTTCTCTAACTTCTTAATGTCATAAACAGTTTCCTATCTTTCTCACAGGCTTTTTTCCCATTTACTGCCTAACAAACACCTGATCAATGTATCCTCTGCCTCCACAAAAACCTCTCAGCTAGTTTCTCACCAACTCGTCTGATTTTTCTCTTCCCCTTTCACTAACCATTCTACTACAGTATATACTTTATCTATCATGCTTAAGACTTCTACTTCTATAGTTATTATGGTCACTCTGCTCTTCCTTATTTCTATAAATTCACAACCTTAATAATGGAATATCTGCATCACTGATGAACTCATGAGTAACAGTAGAGACCCAGACAGACTCAAATCACAAACACATCTTAAAGTCACACTCGTCACCTAAAAGTTCCCCCTAGATTTGGATACTCTGCTTCAGACTGGACGCTACCATAAAATTCCTTAACCACTAACGTTGCATACAGCTCACTCCGCTAAGAACACACACAAGAACCAATTTTGACCAACAAATAATCACTGAAAAATATCTATGAGCAATTCATCCAGACAATAATTTATGCAAGCCCAAGGTGAGCTCCAGTTCACTAAAAGGGCCTTTGATGTTGTAGGAAAATTTGAAGCTAAAGATTCCTCCAAACTAACACAGGATGTGTATGACCTTGGCTGTACTGTGAGGCAACATGTTTCTTGGTGCAGTTTGGAGGAATCAATCGTGAATAATTTTTGATAGCGACATCGGTCCCTTAAAAGTTATATACAGAACCTTCAAGACAAAATCATTTATAACAACAGACTGCACAAAATCCAATCATCAACCACTTACATCTGAGACAAAACTCTACCAATACAGCCACACCCTTTCACTGGTTCAAATGTCCCTCTGTTTCCTGTGTGATTGATGTCCCTCCTCTCTAAATAAACCTTCTCACTTGTCCTACAGTCTTCTAGGCCGTACTTTCTCTTAAATTAATTAAGCCTGTGAACTGGTTAACAATAATTCCCATGTTTCTCATATTCTTCATTAGATTATCTATTTAATGTTTCAGAACAATGTATTCAGCCAAATTGTAAATAACCCAACCATTCACTACAATGACTCTCAGATACTGGTGTCAAAGTGCAGCTAATTTTGTTGCAATTTATTATTTGCTCACAACTCTTGTAACCAATCGGATCAGAATAAATTAATGATCAAGTATAATGCTAAATATAATTGAAAAAATTGTGAAACTTTTTGTAACTTTTAAAATTCTATTAATTGCCCCATGCCAGAAGTAATCGAGTGGAGTCCTACAAATATTAATGAATGTATTTATAAGTAACAATCACAGCCACATCTTAAGTAAGCATAACCATACACTAAACTCTTCTCTATATGTCATTGCTTAAATTAATGTATTACTTATCAGACCAGGACATTTGAATATAGATATAAATGCATAAGACTCATCCTGTTTGCATTACATTGCCATCTCTCCATCAGACACAGTATGTGAGAAGAAATGTGGATATATTGTTCAAAGGAGAGCTGTGTCAACCAGTGATTGACATTGCAGTGCTCGACAGGACTAAAACCATTCAATGTAAGTACCTGTACAGTAAATCTGGAAGAACTGTGAAATTGTCTGAGTGAGGAAATGTCAAATTAAGAATCTAAGCAGCAGACAAGTTTTCATAATTCTAAGAAGAGAATAAACTTAAAAGTGAATAGAAGTGGAGCGAGTGACATGACGTAATGACAATGTACAATAGTACATTGTGAAGAAGTAACCTCAGATGGTATAGACATTTGACAGGATACATAAAACAATCAATGGGACACAGAGAGAATAATATTGTACTCTAGTGCCAGGTAGCAATGATCATCTGTCCATTATTTTACATGAGTAAACAAAATGGTGATACAACAAAAGAGGGAGAAAGATAGTTAGATATGAATGAATATTCTCATCATGTTACAGTAGTATTGTCCAATCCATGTCCCATATTACCCCACTCAGGGGTGCAATATCACATAAAAAGAGATCAGTTATTCAATTACAAGAAATGGGGAAAGGGAGAGAAATTGTGTGTTGTGGCATATTGTATGGAGCAGTAAAGGTGCCAAACCATTTTTTATAGGATGTACAAGCAAGAGGCTAACAGATTAACGGCAAAAAAATAGAACGAAATTCAGAGTATCATTGAAGGAGAAAGCCCTCAGATACATGTATCATTGAAGGAGAAAGCCCTCAGATACATGAATAAAAAATTGAGAGAACAAAAGTTACAACTTAAAAATAAATTTATCACAATATATCACAACTGAATCATACCTAAATACAAATTGCCACTGAAGAAATTTCCAGGTACTGTATGTTGTTCCTCTCCCTATAATACATGATTTTTGTAATGTGGACACCTACAAGTATTTATTCAGTTTACTGACTGTTGACCAAGATTGTACCCTAGCTCTGGCAGACCCTGTAGATTTGAGGGAGGTGGTACAGCAAGCATGAAAGAAAGCAGTGACAGTAAAGAGTTGATTCTTGACCAATAAGAGATATTAGGAAAACTTTCACTCCAGTCATGTTGCTTCACATCACAAATTGTCAGAAGGAAACAACATATCTGGATTCACTTGTACAGTTGCCATCAGATGACTCGAGGCCACCTTGTACACCAACAAGCTTGTTTTGCATAATATTCATTGCTGAAAAGTTAAATCTTCATATTGACAACTTATCTCTGGGTTTGTTTCACCCGAGCAGACTACTGAATTGCGGTCCAGTTCATATATTTCACTGATAGCAGATACAACACCAGCATGTTCGTGGATGGGGTGGCCTCAAGTCATCTGATGGCAACTGTACATTCTCTTTCCTTGTCATTTTCATTGTACATTAATATGGACGTGATGTCACATTACACATCTCTGGTCATTGTCTACCAGCAGGAATAAATATTTTAACCATACAAAATATAATGCTATCATAAAATATTATGCCATATAACACTCTCCTATGCTTGTTTCAGTGTAGCAATTGATTTTTGAAAGACACTGGATAACACAGTAGTTTTAATCCTACAGTCCTTCATGCATAAAAAGGGATAAGTTTCTGTGGTCAAACTAGGGAGCTACTGCTAGGATCACTTACTCACTTCTCCTTGAAGCAGTATTCTTCTTGGTGTCCGTTCCATCTAACATAGGTAAAATGTTAATCAGTCTTGGCCTTTGTGTCTCTTTCTTGTGTGGTGACCCAACTGGCCTGTGCATCTCTGAGTTTAGCAGGAAGATCACTGAAAAGGAGAGTGCCACCAAACACAAGCCCTGTCCCCAGCCAATGCCAGGAGGTGAAGGGGTTCTGGAAGTACACCACTGAGAACATGAGGGAGACAAATTTCCTGAGGGTGAGGATGAGGGTAACTGTGAGGGAAGAGCAGTGGGTGGTCAGGGAGAACACCGAACTGATGCAAGTATATCTGCAGAAACACCATTAAGGAAAAATATACATTACAGTACTTCAAATTCTCTTCCTTCACATTGAAGATATTGTGTTGTGTATACAGGTACAATAATAAAAGTAAATACTGTCCTGTATTGATATTTTTCTATTATCCTGTGGAAGAAGCAAACTTTTGTAAGCATGTAATTGCCTCCAACTAGGCTAGTCCTTCCAATATAAACCATGTTAACAGTATTGGAGTGGCAGTTTCACCAAGTTGGCAAAAGACTGGGAGATAACAAACTTTGTGATACTGTAATATGTGCATGCAATTTCCATTTGTCTTGTCAGTTTTGTATTTCTCCTATTTCTTATCTACTAAATCTTTTCTCCTGTCACATTTCTTCCTCCCTACTACCACCTTCCAAGCCCTTTCATTCTTCCTTCCATTCTCATTTCCTTCCCTCCTCTCCCACCAACACTGTCTTTCATCATTGTCTATTTATCTGTATGTGTCCTCCTTTCCTTCCCTGCCTTTCCACACTCATCACTCTTCTTAAAGCTAACAGTGTACAGGCTATTGTTTGGCAACATCCATGTCTCGTATTACCCCACTCGGGGGTGTAGGGGCCTGAGCCTGGGTTAATGTAGCCTGGTCATTTAAGGGACAGGAGGCCAACCTCCCAGTGGTGACATTACATGGAAAAAAACAGGGAAAATAGCCAAGCGTGAGACTTCAACCAGGTACTCTATAACCCACTAGACCACCATACTCCTGATTTTTCAAAATTATCTCTTGCATTATATTTTACAATCTGATGAGCTTACTGGACATATTAATGTCTCTTAATTGGGATACTGTTGCTATATAAACGTAGCAGGATGAGCACACTAATATACTGTATGCAGCTCTGGTAATTTGGTGTCTGCATCCAAGCCAAACCTACTCATCTTAATGTGTGTTAAAAAGGATACTGTGCGAGTATGTTGGCAGCCAGAAAGAGCCAGAGTTTGGGTATTGTAGCCAGACCTGGGACAGCAGCCACAGCCTCCAGTGGAGGTGACCTGTTGAACTTGACCACATGCTCAGCTATACTGGGGTAGGTCAACAGGAATCCAGGCAGGGACAGGACATGCTGCAAGGTAGAAATTCAGTACATTGGATGGTAAGAAAGCAATAATGGCAACACAATATCTAGAATCATAATTATGTCATTTATCACAGCATTAATCTATTATTCAGGAATTATTTTGGTTATAAGAGGAAATGTGGCAGAAAATATTAAGGCATGGTGTTGTGCCTATGTATTTTAAAGATGTCAAATTCCACTAAGTTTATCTTAGTCATTCCCGTTAAATTTAGTTTACATTGTTATTAAACCAGTTATCAAATACACAGATGAACCTGGGACAGTGGTGTTGAGGAACAGAGGCCAGGCAGTTGGTACACCTGGCCAGAGAGACGGGTTGCTGTATTTGTGGGTGGTAGTAAGATGAATGAATGAATGGTGCTGTCAATTTGTCATTTTACTATGATCAGTCAATATTTCAGTATTTGTGCCTATATTAAAAGCCACCCAAATCTTGGCCGAGGCCATACAAATTCCGGAAAATCCAAAATCCGGGAATTCGAGATTCACAAAATTGAGGTTTGAGTGTATGTGCAACCTATGGTATCTTACATTCCTCAAACAACAAAGTAGAGTTTGGAGGAATCCTTGTATTTTGACCCAATTATGAGAGGAGTGTGCTACTAGTGTGATGTTATGATTGGAGAATTGAAGCACACAGACTCCCCCAAAGTTTGCAACAAAACAAACTCTCTCAGTATAAGTGCTGTGTTGTGGCACGGTGGGGAAGAATAAATAGACTCCAAATATGACACTTATACCACTACTGACCCTTAAGGGGGTGCGGGAATAGGGGGGACAGGCTTGGGGGGGGGGTTAAAGGGGTGTGGGAGTAGGGGACAGGCTTGGGGGGGTTTTGGGGTGTGTGGGAGTAGGGGGACAGGCTTTCTACCCACCCCAAGCCTGTCCCCCTATTCCTGCACCCCCCAAGCCTGTCCCCCTATTCCTGCACCCCCCAAGCCTGTCCCCTACTCCCGCACCCCCTTAATACTTACAATATAGAAGAGTGCCTCCCTAGCGTGCTTGCCGTAGGTGGTATAGAGCACCTCCTGGTACACCCCAAGCCTGGCCGACATAAAGAGGGCCACTGTAAGCAAGGTTACCCCTGTCACATAGCCTGCCAAACCCACCTCTTCATTTGTACTCTCACTATCCCCAGACTCCTCCTGCCAGAGGGAAGACATGGTTAGTGCTATGGAGAGCAGAGTGGCTGCTAAGGAGACAAAAAATAGAATATGGAGCATACCAGCAAAATATGTTTAGTGAATGATGATACTGAACACGTACAAAGTTGCAGTACAGACACATCAAATTTAAAGTAGTCTACCAGAAATGTGTTTGAATCCAAGGCCACAACTTTAGTCACAGATAGTACATAAGTTAGTAATAAGAAATGTAATGACAAGTGCAAATTCCAATCAATGTATGGGCAGGCATCATTGGTGACTATCTGATTGGTCCATACCCTTGGACAACGGATCGGGTGAGGCAGCCCAGCATCATGACCACCTCGGTCTCCTGACATCACTCCCATGGCCATGGATTTCTACCTATTAGGACACATTAATAGCGAGGTGTATGCTACAAACGTCCAAAACTGTGAGGAATTGTGATGTCGTGTGGAGGAGAGTGACACACATATGAAACAATTCTGGGGTCTTGGAACGTGTGTGACAGTCACTTCTGCAACGGGCTGCAGCGTGCATCAAGCAATGACACCGGAATTTTGAACATTAACTGTAAATGTTATAGTCATAATACAGAAAATACTGTTGTATTTTGTTAATAAACATGTTTTCCTTGGTAAATGTTTCATTTATAAGCAATTCCCAAATTCAAACACACTCCTGGCAGACCTGTGAGGTGCTGTAACTCATATAGTACTTTACTTTCAATTATTTGTCATAAGGAATACATCCCCTGATTTTTGGCACATACTTCAGGAACACTCTGTATAGAACGAGGCCGAGTTAAAATAAGCATTTGCTTGACTGACTGGATAAGGAACATCATCATCAATAAAGGTCTTCCTCATATGGAGGTGTTCCTTATCCACAGATAAGGCTGGGTTTTCATGAGAACTCACCGAGAGATTAGCGGAAGCGAGGGTGGTAAGGAATGTGCCGAGGGTGATCATGATGACAGACACACACTTAACCAGGCTGTAGCGGCGACCCAACACCAGCCAACACACCACCAGGTTGGCCACCAGTCCTCCCTGACATTATACATAAAAACAAAGAAATTTTGGGACCAAAATAGGACAATATAATAATGATTTCTTCAAATTATGCCATAAATATATCTTACCTCAGGAAAGGTGATCTGCTTTCTGGCATAGTATGAATGAATCAGTAGCCACCTATCATAAAAAACAAATAGAGTATAACTCCTTCAAATATCTTGCTTTCTCTCTTTCTGTTCAGTTTATCAATCAAAATTCAACATTTGAAATATGTCCATGATTGAAACAACTGAACACTGCACATTTTGTACTCAGGGCCTACACTGACTGTATTAACACTGCATTCTGTGCCCTTGCTGGCAGATTTCCAGTTTTAAACAATGAGTTTGGATGTACACAGGGCAACAGGCTGACACAAAGCAGGCAGTGACCATCACTTGTGTCAGAGTGGTACCGTTACTGGTTTAGAGTGCATTTATTGAGGTGACATGACTAGTCAAGTTTAGCATAAGTCTACTGGCGCCAGCACCCTCACTCTCTCTGACATCTCTTCTGTCTCTGTCATTTTTACTATAGGCTACTAGCCTAGAGTACAGAATCCAGCAGCCTTAACACGTTGTTAAGCAACAAGAGTCGGCTACAAGTGACTTTAAAGTTCAAGACAATGGAAACAACAGTGAACACATTGACAATCACTATGCATGCAGCATCAGAGTTGCCAATATCTGATATTGGCAACACCAATTATTTCATGATCATTCTGTTGATTATCTCACTTACATAGGCTATATACATTAGCAAGAATACGTTTACATTCATCAGCAGCGCATATACGAAAATAACATTCTCAATGTATGTGTTCAAAAACTGAAAAATGAACTTACACAACGAAAGATCATGTGAAGTGGCATGGAGATGTGGAAACGGAAGGCCAGATTGTTGATAACATTGATAATGAAGAATAACACCACCATTACCAAGTATTCTCTGAAACAGAATAACATATTGTTAAGTATAGTTGTGAACAGCCATTAGCAGCTAACAAAAGGCTAACTCTTGCTTGTACAGTATGGTAAGCAACAATTTAAACAAAACACAGAGTACCTAAGTGATGGATGCCTCATGTGTCAATTAGGGGAGAGTGTTTATGTCAAATTTTCCTACATTATCCTTGAATAAGAACTAGCGTGTGGCAGCAGGTGTTGCCCATCACCTGCATCTGAAATGTCAAGTTAATTATACTGTACCACTTTATTACCTTCCCTGCCTTATCCTCGCTATTTTTCTCTTTTTTTTTTTTTTTTAGTTACGGTACAAGAGTGCCTTAGGGGAAAAATTTATGTAGGCCCTGCATACTTCAATAAACCTGAACAGCCAAAAGGCACTCACAGAGGCCTCAGTGTGCTTATAATTATGGTGTCATCTTTGCTGTATGAACTGCTTTATACCCTCAGGCAGAAAGCTGGACAGAAAAGGGTTGAGAATGAATAGCTTAGTGAGTGCTGCATGATGATGTACTTAATATAATCTTGATATAATTACCAAACTACAATTAAGATAGACATAAACAGAAATGAGGTATAGAGAAGAAAGGGCTATGATGTGGAGACCTGAGGTTGGAGACAAGGAGTGGCAGAGTTGATCAGTGGAAAAATAAACAATATATGAAGATCCCTTATTAACATTCTGGATTACTACTTCACGATGTGTTATCTATGCACTCTGTTTATGACTTCTACACGACAACAATGGTGGAGGAAAGAAAGGGGGAATACGAAGACAGAGATGGAAACAAGGTTGACAACAGGATGTCAGACATATTAGAGTGTTTTCGGTTGATGTCACGCAAAGGTATGAATCATCAAGCCCCGCCTCCCGCACCAAGACGTGGGACTCCCGCGACCATCTAAATAAAGGATTCTAATGGGACTGTTCATTATTTACTCAATTTATGGGGCTTCTCGCGTTAGTTTTGCATGTTTGCCGTATAAGATAAGTATCTTACACTTCCATTAGGTTATTTGTTGCGGAAATATAATGAATAGTAAGTCTACCATTGGAAAGAATAAGATAAATGAAGCGTATACAAAATGTAAAAGAGCGATCAAGGAGCCTTCAAATTAAACTCCAAATATATATTTAACATCAACAACAAGCTATCACTTTTAATATTAAGACTTCTGGTTTCTTTCAAGTACCGGTACATAATCCAGCAAAATTACCCTTGTATTAACCTAAAAACAGCTTTGTTGGAAGATGTGAATGTGAGAGTGTCGAGAGTGGAGATTGTCGTCAGTCGTCACTCCAATTCATCAACGTCAGACGGTGGGAAACTGAAGTTCAATACTATACCACACTATTGTTGCATAATGGGGTGTACTAATAAATCCAGAACGAACCCAACCATTTCTTTTTATGGAATACCAAAAGCACCAGTCAGAGATAACAAACGGACGAGACTGAGCTGGAAAGAAGACGAATATGGTTGGTGGCCAGGATATCGAGAGAAATTACTTCTGATTCTGACCATTGGAAGGTTTGCATAATGAAAACTGTACTTTGTTATTGTGACCTTTCAAGGTAAACGTATAGGCTACAAGAAGAAACTTATCCTATCCTAGCCAGATTTCTACCAACCAAAACAAGTAATCTAACAGTAGTTTGGCCAGGAAATACAACCACAGGAAATTCTCAATATTCTTGGGTGAATGTAATAATTAAATAAAGATTATGATAAATGTCTCACAGATTTCCTTAAATTAAATTAAGGTTTAGGAAATTAATGGAAAAGTGTTGCCGAGAAAAAGGTTAGGCCTAGGCTTGGTATGTCCTATGCAAGTGGAGTTTAGGGTAAGTAATTACCTCTAAAACCTGTGAGCTTGAAGACTCTTGTGAGACATCAGGCTCTCAAAATTGGAGTCGGGATTCGTAGACGCACTTATCATTCTGAGGAGTAGGTCATGGGTGGGTAGTGGTGAATGTCTTTACTCACAGCTTCTTTTTTCACACTATAGGGATCACAATACACATTTGTACGTTGTAATTTTCTAAAATAGTCTTCTCTGTCACTCAGAGATAGCGAGAAGTAGTAGTTAGAGTATTCCATTATCGAAAAAAACGGACCGAACTTCTTGCTATAGTATCACCTCCAGGTCGAATAATAGAATGTAGTCCCACGAGTTACCCACGACGCGGGAACACGTGCGTTTTGTTTACATCCTGACGTCAAAGCATCACGTGATCGAAAACACTCTATTGCAGAGACACAAAGGGGGAAGGGAAAGCTTGAGGTTGGAAAAATATCATAACTCACTTAATGGGGATGATATTGGGTCGCGTGCCGAGGCGTGCAGTGAAGATGAATCCTTCAAGTGAGATGAAGAGGAACTGGGCACACGTGATGATGTACCCACTTCTTGGCTCCTCCCTGCCAAACATAACCTACTATTAATATATACAGTGGTAAACATTAGTTTCTGGTTATAGTCTTATTAATTACACTCCTTATAAAGGATGGTATATATTGGTACAGTACTGTACATGTTAAGGACACATATTTTCATAATAAATAATAATAAATAAATGTATTGTACAACTAAACTATGTATAATTCGACATTTCATCATACAGACATTTTGGCTTAAAATGATCCAAGCAGGTCTTCATTCAATTTAATGCATGGAATGATGAATCACCCTGTAAAAACTACAGTATAATCTATATTATATATGTATCTCCTTTTTACATTTTTTCCCTTTTCAATGTGGGGTCAATGGAACTGATATGGTTTTACAGGTGGATGCCCTTCCTGACTCCAACCCTCCCTATTCATATTCACTTACACTACCGGTATTCCAATTCCAATCCATTCAACCATTTCCTTTACCTCCCTTACAGTTTTAATCTGCCATCACTAAACCAATAAGGAATGTGAGGTTGCAACAATACAAAAGTAACATACTACAACAGTATTACCATAATATCCCCTAGAATGATAATGAGGGAGTGGAAGAAAATACTGTACAGGGCATTTAATTACTCACGTGACCAGAAGTTCAAGGAAGACTGCAGCGGAACAACAGCCCAGGAACACCACCACCATAGCCACACCTGGACCCATCACTGCTGTAGTAAATACTTCACCTGAAACACAAAAAACAAACTTTCAGTGAACAATGGCAAAATTATTATATTATTACGGTATAATATCCGTCTTTCTTTTCACTACCCAAACCCATAATTTTACACACAATGACCATAAAAAACCACACACAATTCACCCTGTCTAAATAAGTGGGTAATGAAGGTAGAAAAACCGTACGCAATAACGTCAATTCTTTCAATATTTCGGTACAGAAAAGTGTACATGAAAACTATCAGGGCCATATTCAAGAACATTGATGGTGTATACAATGTTGTGGTACCAGTATGATGGTTCTAGTTATTGTTTATCCATGTAAGAAATTAATTAAAAGAAGAGGAGATAAAGATGTACAGAAATATAGCTTTCCGGTAAATTTACAGAAGTACAGTACTGGGTTCACTATACTGTATATTTTAGTATCATTACCCATTATTTTGGACCATTCTAACACACTTTTCATCTATGGTGATTCTCTCGGAGATGACCCGTTTTACAAACATAATTTGGAAATTAGGGTAAATATTGAAAGAATTACCGTTATTGTGTACGGTTTTTCTACCTTCATTACCCACTTATTTAGATCATTCTAAGACCTAACCTAACCTAACCTAGACCGCATCAGACTACTGGGACCTAACCTGGGCAGACTACCGGGACCTAACCTGGCCAAACTACCGGGAAATAACCGTGGTAAAGTACAGGAAATGACCAGGGCAAAATACTGGGACCTAGCCGGATCTGGCAACACTGTTACAAAACGATAATTATTTCAATAAATACCGAAATTAGTCTAACCTAACCTAACCTAGACCACAACAGACTACCGGGACCTAACCTGGGCAGACTACCGGGATATAACCGGTGTAAACTATCATAAAGTGACCGGGGCAAATTCCCGGGAACCAGTTATTCTGTAATAATACCCTTTATCCTACTTCTGTAATAATACCAGTTTTCCAAATGTAGTAATAGACGAATGGAACAAATTACCAGAATAAGTGGTGTGCGTCAAAAACAAACATACACAACTTTTAAGGAAAAATATGACGATTGTTCTTTTTATAATATACGGGACATTACCCAATCCTGTAAAGATACAAATAGGTAATAAGAGCTTGAATATACATGGCTTTTAGTCACACAAGTACTGACCTCTACAGCATTACACTCACACACACACACACACACACTCACTTGTTGCACACTGACTAAAAACAGTGTTAAAACCAAAACATTCAGATCAGATGAGTTGTCGGGATATGCCTTTGCAACGGCTCCTGGTTATTTTTCTATTTTTCACTATTGTGTGCGTTGCTGTCTTAGTTAGTGTTTTCTGTCTGTTTTTCCAGATGTCTTTCAAATAATTTTTCTTTTCTTTTATAAGTTCACTGTTATTGTTATTTTGTAGTAGTAATATTTCTGCAGTTAGGAGGTAAACAAGCAAGCAGTGTTGCCACTTTTGCCACGTATTCAATTTGTTTTTAAAGTTTCCTGCAAATAAAAAGATATTTCCAATTATTATGCTTTTCTTGTCCTCATTATATGGTTGCAGTAAATCACTCATTTTTCCTCTTTTTCGCTCTGGTACAATGGGCAGTGTAACAAAAAGTGTTCCAGGGTTTCATCATCTTCCGTATACATTCCATGCATTTTGTTGATTCATTCATAATTAAATCTCTTCCGGTCATTTGCCCTACATTTATAGAATTTTTTTCCCCACATATTCACACAAAATACTCACAGGGTCCCACAAATTTCCCCCACAAGATGCTTTCCTTTCAACTTACCGAGGTATGTGAAGACTACAGGCATCCAGCAGACATCTACTTCGTTAAATGCCCTCATCATTAGTGCATGGTTGTGTCATTGGCATTGAAATTCTTTATCATATCACTTGTAGGTTATGAATATAAGGGCCGTATGCAAGGTCGCTACCACGTACGGCCATTGTACACCGGTGTACCATGTAGGCTACACTCGCAATCCAAAATATGTATCCAGGCTTGCTTCGAATAGCCTGATCGAGTATTTAAGCGAGCTCAGACAAATATGAAACAGGATAAACATTGTAATTGGTTCACTAGTATGTCAAAGGATTCGAAACTTCAACAAGACCTGGATACAAATTTTGGATTGCGAGTGTACAATAGCTGTGGTAGTGACTGGTGGCAGAGTGGATAAGGAGATGGACAATATGGACTGCGGATGGTGAGGGCTAGAGACAGTGAGAGCCTGCTGGGTTCGAAACTTCGAATCCACGAGAAACGTCTGGGATTTTTCCGAGGTGAACTGATGGGTCCAACTGCTCTTATGTTTGCATTATACTGACCTCACCATAGTGTTTCAGGCTCATTTCGAAGCAGTGAATGGTTTGTTATTCTGTTAGTATGAGCTTATATTATGATTTCGAAGCAGTGTCGTGTCCTATAATAGTCCTTGCCATGAATGAACGCTTCCAACAAAAATTATTCATTCTATAGCCAAAAAATTAGTATTAAATGTCCTGTGCTTTGCTAGTAAAGAAAATGCTACTTAAAAATTAATCAGGATATAGGGCAGCAGGGAGGAACTGGAGTGTCGATTCCTTTTGGCCGCGAGAGGCACCACCGTTCCAGCCAGCCAGCGACGACACGAAAATAACATTGAGTGGTCTATCCTTCTTCCAGTACTAGAATCTTTGGTGGTGAGAAACAGAGGTTATGAAGGTGGGCAGGCTTGCTACCTTGGTCAGTCTTTGTCAAACAGTGCCGGTGAATACACATGTTAATTAAGGTGAGATTCTTTTGTCGGTGAATTGGAAGGTTTCCAGAGATTCCTTCAAACTATCTATGCCAGGAAACCGGTCCACTATTATAGTACCATTGAGGTTGTCTTTGTTTTTTTTTGTTTTTTTTCTGGCATAGATGGGAGGAATCCATAGCCTTCCAATTTGCCAACAAGAGAATGGCGGCTGTGCAGTCTGTCTCAACCGTTGCCGTGGAATCCTTCTCCGACAGATTTTTTTGAGTTACGGTGACTGTGCTGCCGGTGAAGGGTTAGACCAGGATCCTGGGTTAGACGGCTATAGTGGGAACCCCGTCTCCCAGGCTCCGGTCAGGTTCAGCAGGACGTTTGAGTGTGTTTGGGTACAGCTGTTTGCTGTAAACTGAAGATGGTACTGGACCTATTTATTGGAAAGTTGCTTAGCTAATAATAATGAATAGAGGGAAGCTGTTAAGGGGGTGCGGGAGTAGGGGGCAGGCTTGGGGAGGGGGGGTGCGGGGGGTGCGGGACAGGCTTGGGGAGGGGGGGGTGCAGGGGGTGCGGGACAGGCTTGGGGTGGGTAGAAAGCCTGTCCCCTATTCCCACCCCCCTAACCCCCCCTCCCAAGCCTGTCCCCTATTCTCACACCCCTAACCCCCTCCCCCCAAGCCTGTCCCCCTACTCCCGCAACCCCCCAAACCCCCCCAAGCCTGTCCCCTACTCCCGCAACCCCCTAACTCCCCCCAAGCCTGTCCCCCTATTCCCGCACCCCCTTAAACACATACACAAGTCACCCCAATGTGGATAATTATTTTTGTCCACTAATGTTGAGTCTACTCGTCCCACATTTCTCACCTGGTGTTGCCAATGTTGGGTCGGTCAGAAATTTGAATCTTTTAACTTGTGGATCAGAATTTGAATTTCTGACTGGCCCAACATTGGCAATGCCAGGGGAGAAAAGCAAGAGTGGAGGCAACTGTACCTGGTATATATACACTTGTATATTAGCAATAAGTTGGTGTTATACATATTCATGATTGGATTATGGAACTTACACACAAGTGAGCCAAGTGATATCACAACATTGTGTAGGCAGCTTTATTAATTGCAATATTTCCAAACACCACCTTTGTTTCCAACTTCTGATATTTCTGTATGTTTTAGACTACATGATGGTTGGCGGTTACCTGTCCTTGGTAGAAGTGAATTACTCCTATGGTGTAATGATAGTGCAGTCAGCAACCATACCGTACAGATGGGCAGTGTTGGGGAAGACCAGTGAGAGAGGATGATGATATCCTCCCTTGTTTTGCTACCACATGGCACTCTCCTGCATCACACTATCTACCCCTGCCATGCAGACCTCTTCACAGCATTCTACTACAATGCCATAGGTTCCTAGTCATACATGGGCAAGATTGCTTGGTTTTAAGATATTTGAAGATGAGGGAAGCTTAAAGGGCAGTGATGATGAACTTATGGATGACCTTTCCCCTGCCAGCCTCGGCCCCCTAAGTTCTCCTGTGCTACTTGCTACTCCAGAGCCTTTGACTGCACATCCCAATCCAGTCAGGACACCACCTCCAGCTCTACAGAAGTAGAGTGCAGTATATGGAGAGATAACCTGCACCCTGCTGTGAGAACACCCATACAGGAGCTGGATGTTGACTGGGTCAGGGCCAAGGATTAAAGTATGTGACACAGAAAGAAACTCTCACACCTACCTATGCTATAACCAATAGGATTGGATGGAACCCACCACACACGACAGTCGGTGCCCCTTCTCCTGCAGCTCTCCTTCATTGACAACACCAAGGTGACCAGTCTCCTGTACTCTGGTTATCTACCAGGTTCTTGCAGTCATTTATTCTTTGTAGTCTAGCCTAGTCTATCATTAATCTGTTTAGCTTTAGAGTCTACTGAAACTGGCTTATCTGCTTTACTCTTGTAGTTTCCAAGTGTGTGTGTCAGTGTCTAATTTCCCCCCTCTGCATGGATTTGGTTTTTACTGATGTATAAAATTCTCCCCAGTGAGATAAACTTTTTACCTGTGTTGACACATTGGTGTGATGTTAACATAAGATTGTGACAAATACTAATAGTTATATTATTGCAGGAAAGTTGTCTGGCTGACTTGCTTACTCTTTGTGAACCTCTCGGTGAACTCCCAAAGGACCATCAAGTGTTTACAATATATCTTGTACAGGTATGTTCAGAAAGGAGTAGATTGATGCATAAATATTTATTATAGCTGTATGTTACAAAGACATAATCAGTTACTCCATTGTATTGATATAATTATGTTCCTCTTTGAGTTTTGCTAGCAAATTATAGATAGAACATGCATAACACATTTTTTTAAGACTCTTTGAGGGCAATGTGGGAAAGCCTTGCTCTGGGCTGCTCGAATGAGTAAAGTTGAATTAATTCACTGTTATTTTTCTTACAGAAGCAAGTGATTGAGGTAAGCAGCACTCTTAGGTATGTGACTATATGAATGGAGCTCTCCGACTGGCTGCCATGACGCTGGCCTTCCTAGCCACCTCTACAAACAGCCATGCATTAATAACTCTCCATTTGCAAGAAGACATACCTCTAACATTTTACGTGTAGCTCGGCTTTTATTTAGGTTATGAATATTTGTTACACCATTAAACTCTGCATTAAATTTGTAACTTAAACACTTTTTCCAAACCATAATACAGTCCAAATAATTTATCGCGAGTTTAAGTCAAAACATGGTTGCAAATGTTTATACAAATTTTAGCATTAAATTTTATTGTTCTGCATCCATAGAATTTATGGGCAGTGACATTAGATTTTAGAAAGATATCAACAAGGTTTACATGAATTTTTTTTTTATTTGCCACTATAGGTTTCCTGCAAACATATGTTATTAGATGAAGTGAGGTTTACCATGCATGGCATACGAAGGAAAGTATAATATATATGTAATTAGCGAAAAAAAAGGAAGACTTCAAACGGAGCGATAGGCCTACTTCACGCCACAGCCAGCTTGGCACATCCTAAATGTAAACAAACATAAAGGCTCTTGCTCTTGCTCTTGCTGTTACAGGTACCCCGGGTGTTTATTCCAGGGTTGGCCTTTGTATCGGCAGTTCCTGTAAATAAAAATCGGAAAAAAAAAACAATACCACGCATATCTATTCACTTTCTACATCTTGCATACCACATTTTCTCCAAGAATTCTTTCACAGTACCAATCATTTCATCTGTGGTCTGCTCACACAGACCTAACAGTAATATCATCCATTCTCTCCCTGTTAATTCCATTCCATCATATTCCATTTCAGTCAGGATGATCTGCATCATCTCTGTTCTGTCTCTCTCATACTTCTCACATCCCAGCATCACATGTTCTACCGTTTCATCTTCTCCTGTTTCACACATCTGGCATACCTTGCTTCGGGATTCAGACCATCTATAACTTCTTGCATTCACCTCCATACATTGTGCTTTGGCTCGAAAGAGTAGATCACCACCCAGACTTCCCTCATACCACTTCACATACTCTGGGCATTCTTTCTCCTTATACCATACAAGAGTTTCCTTTTGTTCCATATCATTTTTCCACTTTCTTAACCCCAGGCATTTCACTTCTTTGTCAATCTCACTTTTCCACTTTCTTGCATCCCAGTCTAGCCCCTCTCTAATCCTGCTCATTATTTTCCACTCATGCATAATTCCTCAAACTACCATACCATTCATATATACCATTCTCTCTCACTTCTTTCCCCATTTGCCGTTTCTAATGTTCCACATATAAACCTTCCTTGCCAGTCTTGTATCCTCCATTCGTTCCAGTCTTACTTTGTATCTAAGGGTTGCTTTCACCAGTCTTTCTCTGAATGTACTCCATCCCATATCACCTCTCAAAGCTGCTATCGTTGCATACCTTGGTGCATTCAGTGCCATTCTCGCTACTCGGTTCTGTCCCACCTCTAACTTGTCTATCTCACTCTCCTTCCATGCAATAACTTCCATGCCATACATAATGCTCGGGACAGCCACACTCTTCCATACTTCTCTCACCACATCATACTTGCTTGCTCTCAGCCTCACTGCACTTGCCAGTCGTCCAACCCATTGGTTCGTCATGCTAATCTTTTAATTCTTGGTCTTTTCACTTCCACTTGGACTCAGCCATACCCCTAAGTACTTATATTCATCAGTCTGTTTCAGAACATTCTCTCCCACTCTCCATGTGTGTTCTCTCTCATCATCTGTTCTATTCACAATCATTACTTGGCTTTTCTCATTACTAAATTTCACACCAAAATCTCTCCCATACCCACCTACAACATCCAAAATCCTTTGAAGTTCCTCTGCTGTTTCACTCATAACTATCACATCATCTGCATACAGTAACATACATATTTTGTCATCTCCAACCCTTACTCCTGCATTCATTCCTCTTGTTCTCATGGCTAGTTCTTCTGTGTATAAGCTAAATAGGGTTGGAGAAAGTATACATCCTTGCCTAACTCCTCTCTCACTTCTTACCCATTCTGTTTCTAGATCTCCCAGCCTGTACATTGCTCTTGTGTTCTCATACATACTTCTCACAATATTTACTAATTTATCACTCGCACCTATCTTTTCTAAGACTCTACATAGCATCTTCCTATCAACCCTGTCATAAGCTTTCTCTATATCTAAGAAACATAGGTATAGCTTACATCCATCCTTTTTCTTTCTTTCAATCAGTTCATTCACCACAAACATATTATCTTCTGCTCTCCTATCTTTACGGAAACCATTTTGCTCTTCACCCAGCACACTGAATCTCTCAATCCATCTGCACAATCTTTCATTCAACACTGCACTGAAAATCTTTCCCAGTGTGTTCAGTAGGGCTATTGGCCTGTAGTTTCTAAGCTCATTCTTACTCTTACAGCCTCCCTTATGCAGCAACGTCACTCTACATTCATTCCATCTCTTGGGTACTCTCTCTTCTTCCCACACTTTGTTAAACAACTCGGTCATCTTTTCAACCATAACCTCCCCTCCATTCTTGTACATTTCATACGGAATATCATCTGGTCCTGCGGCCTTACAATTTTTCTGCCTTTTCACACATCTTTCAACTTCTTCTTCTGCTAATTCTTACATTCAGTTCCTCTGCATCCTTCCATTCCAGTGTTACATTCTCTCCTCTTACATCAGTCACCTCACCTACACCTCCAATAGTCTCCCAGAACTCTTTTATGGCCTTCCTCATTTCTTCTTTGTCATTTATACATACACCATTTACCTTGAGACTGTCTACACTTTCAGTACTAGAACATTCCCTCCCCTCTCATAAATCTGTACCATTCACGCCCACCTTCCAACCCCTTTTCTTTTAGGTTCTGAATCACTCTCCTTTCACATTTTACCTTTTCATTTCTAATCTTGCGCTTAGCAACTCTCTGCTGCTTAACATATGCTGTCCATGCATTCAGGTACTCATTCTCAGCCGAGCTCAGTCACTGTTGCCAGGTCTGCCTCACGAAATTCCCCCAACTTCAACATTATTATTTCCCTGTTTACTCTTACAGATAATAGTCGTACATTTATCATCTTCTTTCCTCTTGCAGATAATAGTCGTACATTTACCATCTTCTTGATATTTCGTCTGCTAAAACTATTTCCCTGTGTGAAATTCAAAATTTCCTAAAACTGAGAAATTTGTCTGCACATGGGAACACTGATGCATAGTTCATTGGTCCTCCACCAGAGCATCGCAAAAAATTACACCTACTACAGTAATGCACTGCTACGGTAATACAATGACTCGTTGGGATATTGGAAAACTAAAAGAAGGAATGGAATACCCTATTTTTCTTACCAGTAAAACGCTAACTATTATTGATCAAGTGGCGATATCTCCTAGCTGATAATTTCTCTAAGAACTCCATTCTTACATAAAACAAACAAATTATATACCGATTTATGTTCCAGTTGTTACATAATTATATTCCGGTTAGCTATAAAGCTTTATATGCAATGTATAACATGAAGAAAGTTAATGATTTATTATTTGTTCAGCGATGTAACCCCTAAAATAACAAATAGAGAGATAGTAACTGACTGTCATTAACCCCAAGTGAAGACAACATATTCACTAACTTCTTGATTACCCTACTTTCATAGTGGTGTTACATTGCGACGTAACCTCGCCAGGATGGTAGTTAGAAGATGTCAGGGTAAAGTTTAATATTGTGCAGTCAGTAGCTTTGGTGTGTCTCTTTTCGTTCTTCGTGTTACAGATCTTTTCAACTGCCTCTGACAACCAACATGCTGTTACAATCCAAGTTTTGGAAGGAGAAAGACCAATGACAAAAGTACTTAGGGTACCTATAATTTTCCATTCTCCTGGAAGGAAGTAAATATCTATCCTGTTCCAAAAAAGGGAACGTCATCTATAACCTTCACGCTTGGTAAAATCTCTACAATTATATATTTTTTATGAATAATCATGTCATCAAACACTTAAAAATAAATCAATGATAGAGAGCATGTTTTTATATGTGACTGATCACCTGCAGACATTCCTTGCATTTTGACTCATCAGATTAACAAATCTATAGAAGAACACGGTGAAATTCCAAATATCTTCAAGACAACAAAGTATATTCAATTTTCTAGCAGACAGAATCTTCAACATTATTTTCAGGGATGTAATTATTCCCACTTACTCTTGTACAGACATCCTGCCTGGTGTAACAGTGAATGTCAACCTAAGCTGGAGATCTTCTTATATTCCATACAGTACCCAAAACTGCCATCTTTAAAGCCCCCCGATAATTATTATTCACTGAGGAGCAGCTGGACATAATATACAAAAGCCATGTGTCTTGCCAGAAGCTATAGGCTACTGCTTACACTTGTGAAGTGGTTGCATTCAGCCAGATAGATATAACTCAAAATAAAGGTATAATATGAATTAATAACCCTGCAATCACACAGGACTTTCCCCTATTATCTATACGGATATATGTTGCATTCCCCCTTTGCATTATTTTATATATTATGCTCCGATAAACTTTCCTCAAATGTGGCACCCCTCCACAGCTGGGAACTCTCACTTCCACAATGTAGAACCTTCATTAATCATTTGGCCACAAAACTACTGTATTGGTCACTCACTTCCCCGGAGTTATTTCCTACAACTGCTACAAACATTATGAAAAGAGGATGCCTTTAGACATATCTATCATTTTCCTTTGCCATTCTTTCTCCTTCCAGTAACTCTAAAAACAACATATAGCAACTCCATTTATTATAAAGCTCAGTGTTTTTGACAATACTTTTTTTATTAAACCGCCATTACTGTTCAATTCCTATATTCATGTCTTGTGCATATATCATTAATAATATAACTATTTTGGCCATATATTACTTTAGAAACTCAACTGTGTATTTGTAGTATTTCATCATAGTTGTCACTAATGTCTTTCTTGATGTGGTTACTGTTGTAGGCTAAGTATATTAAGCATGATATCAGAATATATACATATGTTTAGATAGGATTAGAACATGTGATTGCATAGGATATTTACACGTGCTTGCATGAGATATTAAAACATACTTCCATAGGATAATAACAAGGGGTTGCAGACATGTAGTGGGTGGGATGGGATGGGGCGGGGCACACGTGGTGAGGTGCCCAGGAGTGGGTGGAGTGGGTAAGCGCATGCGGGAGACCGAGTAGGAGAGCGGACCGACACGTGCACAAGTTCGGTCACTCAGTGTGGATCCGGAAAGGGTCCGGGATGGTGAAGGTGGTGTTAACGCTGTCGCTACTAGAGAGACAACACGGCCCACGGCTGTCTCACTGTGGCACCCTTCCAGTAAACTAATTTCGTGTGTCATAAATTGGTACTACTTCCTTTATTGGCACTGTCTATCTATCTTCACACTGTGGACTTGTCTGCCGTTTACTGTATAATATTGTACAAAGGAAGTGTCGGCGCATAAATACATTTACTTCACAACAAAAGATCTTATTCTCTTTTCATTACACTACGAGCTCTTTCTTATAATCTTGTGAAAACCTTCCTCAGATTCTTTGCAAATTGCAAGGAGAATAAATCTTTAAGCCAAACAGTATCTTGGCTTTTTCAAAGAGGAATTTATTTCAAAATAATATCTGTAGTATGCGATGAGAAGAAATACGTTCAGAACAGTTTCCATACAAGGATGTGCATAACTACCATTAACACGAAGTATGTACCTTATGATACAGGCAATTTATCAGGATGCTTTCCGAATACCATTAATGAGGGATACTGAAACTATCCAGATAAATTCTCTATATCATAAGACACATGCTTTATGTATAAGAGAGATATTACCTGTATACCAGCCTACGTAAGCTGGTGGTGTGTGTGTGTGTGTGTGCTGCGGAAAAAGCTAATCTGGACGGGACACTAAGCTGTTCCTTATTCCTGACAGACAAACAGACAGACAGTGGTGTATACAAAATATCCCTTGATGGCAGGTCAGATATATCATGATTACGTACCGGATTCTGATATTTGTGTGGTCAATAATGTTCACCGAAAACAAATACATAACTGTAATATAGTGTGTAGTCTTCTCTGGTAATATTCTATAGGCCTAACAAAAGTGAATACTCGTTAAAATATCTTCCAATGTCTTTACTAGGATTTTCCTAGATTTATTTAACATTGCCCTAACATTGTTTCACTTCAACCTTATGTGGCTTGATAACATAACACCAACCGAGATTCCTGAAATAGTAACGTAACAAACACAGAGTACCGTACAGTCATCTTCAAATGTCTTGTCTCGCCCGCCTTCAGCTTTGTCAATCAAACTACTCCACAGTTCAAGTATCAGTACCGAAGGTTTTGACTTTTTGTTTTAGAGGAAATATAATTGCTACCACTCAGCAGTAATGATGTCTCCACTTATCGAGTTTGAACTCTCGAAACAGTATATTATACATGACGGTAATGGAAGATTGGCAACGTTAGGGGGGAACCAGACACCTGCTGGAGACAACGGTAGTCATAGGAAAAATAATTCTCCAAACAACGGGTGATATCACGATTTAAGCGGAAACAGACATAATAAACCATATTAAATAATAGAAACATTTGTGCCACTAGGATCAACAACAACCCATCGACGACGACTGTGAACGTGTTGTACAGTCACGAGCACTAATAAGTATACAGTTTTGGTTGAAGCTTTGATCAGTCCAATTCACCAACCAATGAAGTCATTCCAATGGAGATCTTTTTATTGTGTATTTATTAATTTACTGTCTCTATGGGTATTCGGAGCACACCTGGATACTTATTAGTGCTCGTGACTGTACTTGTGAGCTACGAGTGTTGTTACTGTGTCCGTATAGGCAACACAACACAGGCAAAGAATTAAGTGACATTAGGACCGACAAAGGACTGTGAACTTGTTGTAAACTTGTGAGATACGACTGTTTCTTATAGTGTCCGTATACACAGGGAAAGAATTATTAGTATCATTAGGACCTACAAAGAACTGTGAACTTGTAGAATACTTGTGAGATATAGGATATTCTTGAAAAAAGTCTCATTGTCTTTCCCAGCTCATTTTACCCTAACCTAACCTAACCTAACCTAACGAGTGTTTTTTCTTATCGTGTCCGTATACAACAACACAGGGAAAGAAGAATTATTAGTATCATTAGAATCGAGGCAAGACTGTCAGTGAGTGAAATAAATAAACTCTTTTGAGCCGTTGATGATGGGGGAGTGGTGGTGGTACATTTCATCCCTGGTACTACGACCTTTTGGCCTTATGTATGGGACAGCGAGAGGGGTACAAGGGAGGGGGTCTTACACTTGCTACCTCGCCCTTGTCGCCTACCTCTCCATACTCCTTGTTCAGTCATGTAAGTATTATATTAAGCTGTTGTTACTTGTGAGTGTTTCTGATTTCTGCTATTTTCTGTTGTGTACGAGTTGTTGTTGTTGTTGTATGTTTTTCTGTTATTTACGAGTTGTTGTTGTTGTTGTTGTTGTTGTCGTCTGTTTTTGTTATTTACGAGTTGTTCTGTGATATTATTTGGCGTGTGTTGTTCTCATCTATATTGTACGTGTTGTTATATGGCGTTTAGGAGGTGTTGTTCTATTAGTCATGATATTTCTGGAAGTCATATTGCTTATTTACTTTTGCTATACCTTGTACACTCGTGATACGTAATCCCTGACCAGAGACGAACGACAGGCACCACACACACACACACACACATACCCTGCATTCGAACTCAGCCTCTATATGTACACTGAGTGGAGAAAATGAACAATACCAGGCAGGCGATTCGAAGCTTTCTGCTCCTCACACTCTGGTCAGAAATTATGTATCACGAGTGTACAGTCAGTCGTCAGCAGAAATTCATCCCATTCAGCTCGAGTGCATAAGAGGAAGCCTGGTAATCTGCTAACTAACACACTATGAAAGTTGGCAAATTTGGATTAAATGCATAATACTGAAGATCATTATTAGCCATTTAAGGGGGTGCGGGAATAGGGGGGACAGGCTTGGGGGGGGGAGTGTTTAGGGGGGTGCGGGAGTAGGGGACAGGCTTGGGGGGTGGGGTTTAGGGGGGTGCGGGAGTAAGGGGGATATGCTTAGGGGGGTTTTGGAAGGTGCAGGAGTAGGGGTACAGGCTTAGGGGGGTTTAGGGGGTGCAGGAGTAGGGGTACAGGCTTGGGGGGGTTAGGGGGGTGCGGGAATAGGGGACAGGCTTTCTACCCTCCCCAAGCCTCATGTCCCCCTATTCCCGCACCCCCAAATCCCCCCCAAGCCTGTCCCCCTATTCTCGCACCCCCCAACCCCCTCCCAAGCCTGTCCCCTACTCCCGCACCCCCTTAAATCATAATAGGATACATTTCAACTCTCATACAGTGTTACCAGATCTTCTCTAGGCTCCTCTCCTCTCACTCGAGCTGAATGGTACGAATTTCTACTGACGACTGTACCAAACAAAATATGGAAACTTAAACTCACTCTTCGTATGAAAAAAAAAAAAAAAAAAAAGTGTCATTGTTGTATATATCTTGAGAAGGAAATATACAGTTGTTTGAAAATTTTACAGGTGACTGATTCCTCTAAAGTAATCCAAGCAACAGGCTACCCTACTTTTATTTAGATAATTATTTTGTCCTGTTCCTTAGCATATAGTTTGGAGGAAATAGTATATATATTATAGCCTTCAATGTGCCAAATGTATTATAAATTATTATTATTATGATGGAAAAGGAGACGCGAGAAGCTAGGGTAGGAAAAGAATGTAAGTGAAATTAATACAGGAAATAAACAAGAATTTAACCTCATCCTATTGGACTCTGGCCCTGATTACTCTGCATGGAAACACAAAAATTTCCATAAGATTACTAAGAAAAGTGTGCAGACTATAGAGATAGATAGGAGGAACAGAACGTACATCCACAATCAAATATCCACCGACACTTTCCATCCATAGTGTAAATAAATTAGTATCATATCAAAATATAATCATACAACAACACCTTACGTCAACTCAACCCCCTCAATCAAATATCCACCGACACTTTCCTTCCATCGTGTAAATAAATTAGTATCATATCAAAATATATTCATACAACAACACCTTACGTCAACTCAACCCCCTCAATTATTATTATTATGAGATGCTGCAAAATCATCATACACGTGTTGTTCTTTATTACTAAGATATTTACTACGATGGAAGGAGAGTGTCGGTGGATATTTGATTGTGGCTGTACATAAAAGAGCCTATAGTAAGACAACCAAATAACAAAACAGACAGCACAAATAGGAGAAAACCCTTTATTACTGAGCTAATGAAAAAAATGAATGAGGAATGAGAAGTGGAGCGAGGTTATACGACGTGTTGATGTGGGTGTTGAGTAGGGGTGATGTGTTGATGTGTGTGGTGTGTGGCGGTGGGGTGTTGTGTTGATGTGGGTGTGTGTAGGGGTGATATGTTGTAGGGGTGTGTGGCGGTGGGGTGTTGTGTTGATGTGGGTGATGTGTAGGGGTGATGTGTTGATGTGGGTGGTGTGTAGGGGTGATATGTTGTAGAGTGGTGTGTTGGGGTTGGGTGTTGTGTTGATGTGGGTGGTGTGTAGAGGTGATATGTTGTAGGGGTATGTGGCGGTGGGGTGTTGTGTTGATGTGGGTGATGTGTAGGGGTGATATGTTGTAGAGTGGTGTGTAGGGGTGATATGTTGTAGAGTGGTGTGTAGGGGTGTTGGGGTGGTGTGTTGTAGAGGTCTGTGGGGGTGTTGTGTTGTGGAGGTAGGAGTGCATGATGGTGGCTACGTACAGTTGCGAACATACATAACAGACACACCTAAAAAAAAAAAAAAAAAAAACCGGGACTCCTCACTGACCATAGAGTATAATATCACAGGATGAGACGTTGAATTGTAAGAGGCGACACGTAGTATATATTCTATACCTGATAATAATTATATGGGGCCCCGTTTGAAGTGCATGTGTGTGTCTGTTCCATGTGTCCGATACTGAACTAATCAATGAAGTATAGTATGGTGGAGTGTGTGCGAACAGTGCGATAAGTAGCAGGCCACCACACCAACAACAACAAGTAATAACAACAACAACACCAACAGCAACTTTAGTATCTCACCTCCACCTCACGCCCCCAACTTGACTATCTCACCTCACCCCCCCAACTCGACTATCTCACCTCACCCCAACTTGACTATCTCACCTCCACCTCACCCCAACTTGACTATCTCACCTCACACCCAAACTCGACTATCTCACCTCCACCTCACCCCAACTCGACTATCTCACCTCACCCAAACTCGACCATCTCACCCTCACCTCACCCCAACTCGACTATCTCACCTCCACCTCACCCCAACTGGACTATCTCACCTCAACCTCACCCCAACTCGACTATCTCACCTCAACCTCACCCCAACTCGACCATCTCACCTCCACCTCACCCAACTCGACTATCTCACCTCAACCTCACCCCAACTCAACTATCTCACCTCACCCCCCAACTTGACTATCTCACCTCCACCTTTACCCAACTCGACTATCTCACCTCCACCTCACCCCAACTCGACTATCTCACCCCCACTCACCCCCCAACCCGACTATCTCACCTCAACCTCACCCCAACTCGACTATCTCACCTCAACCTCACCCCAACTCGACTATCTCACCTCACCCCAACTCGACTATCTCACCCCCACACACCCCCAACTCAACTATCTCATCCCCACACACCCCCAACTCGACTATCTCACCTCCACCTCACCCCAACTCGACTATTTCACCTCAACCTCACTCCAACTCGACTATCTCACCTCAACCTCACCCCAACTCGACAATCTCACCCCCACTCACCCCCCCAACCCGACTATCTCACCTCAACCTCACCCCAACTCGACTATCTCACCCTCACTCACCTCACCACCCCAAACTCTCAACTATCTCACCTCCACCTCAACACCCCAACTCATGAAAGGCCACCCGGAAGCACACACAACCTTTAGATGCTACCCTGCTTTTTCTCCTTTGTTCACTGCTGCTGTGTGTGGCCTTTGAATACTCAATCACAACAAGTCACAGTGTCCAAGAACGCCCTGGTAAACTATTCATGCCACAATCAATTCGCCGGATACATCTCCTTTAAGTTTATGCCGGTACTCAGTTTTCTTGTGTGTGTGTGTGTGTGTATTTTAATCATTCACAAAAAAGGTAATCAGTTTCCTTCTGTGTGTGTGTGTGTGTGTGTGTGTGTGTATGCGTGTGTGTGTTTTAATCATACGCAATAAAGATAATCGAGTGCTTATGTAGATGTCTTTGCACAGTTTCCTTTTGTGTGTGTGTGTGTGTGTGTGTGTGTGTGTGTGTGTGTGTGTGTGTGTGTGTATTTTAATCATAGGCAAAAGGTAATCGAGTGCTTATGTAGATGTCTATGCACAGTGCGAAATTAACTATGATTCTCAAGGTGAATATTTGCATCTGGGGCTGACATGGATTCCAACATTGTCAGACGAAGCAATACAAAAAACTACTACACTTATTATTTTGGGCGAGTTATGTGAAACCTACACGTGTAGTTGTAAACAAACGTAGATAAAGCAGCATTCCTGGCTTTATCTTCCTTTTGTTTGGGAGGTTCTGTCTTCTAGTGAACTATAATGACATGCCTAACTTAGATAATAATTACGACCTGTGATAGTGAATGGTAATTGGAGGCTTCTGTTTCCTCCTGACCATACCATGAAACAAGCTCCTTCCATATAGGTGTGTGTGTGTGTTTCGTAGCAATATTTGAAGGACTCATTTACCTCCAATTTTCCGACTACACCACACGGTCCTTAACCAAAGAGAGATTCTCACATTAATGTAGTGTGTTAATATTGTTTATGAGAAAACTCCTCTCTTCCCGCCTCTCGGTATTTTCACGGGCCGTTAATCCATGTTTGTGAGGGAAGGGAGAGAGAGAGAGAGAGAGAAAAAATGCTCCTCCCTCTCCCCCCACCCCACCCTCTCCTTACCTGGCCTCTCCCCTCTCCTCTCCTCTCCCCTCCTCACTGTCCTATTTTTGTATAATTTTTATAATTTTTCTGTTCTGTTTATCACCCTTACACACACACACACACACACACACAGGCAAATCCACAACACACCCTTCTCAGTTTCCTTCTCTTTTTCTCTATTGAAGTAAGTGATGAATCAGGGTGATAGGCCAACATAATTAATTTACTCGCCTATGTAATGAAAACCAGAAAGAGAGTCTAGAGGTCCCATTAAAATTTCGTTCGATGATGCAAAGTCAGACACATGTTGCTTTTAGAGTAGCATAAATCGTAGTGATAGTAATTAGCATAAGTCGTAGTAGTAGTAAGTAGTTGTAGTAGTAAGTAGCATAAGTCGTAGTAGTAGTAAGTAGCATCAGTCGTAGTAGTAGTAAGTAGCATAAGTCGTTGAAGTCGTTGTAGTAGTAAGTAGTAGTAAGTAGTTGTAGTAGTAAGTAGCATAAGTCGTAGTAGTAGTAAGTAGCAAAAATCGTAGTAGTAGTAAGTAGCATCAGTCGTAGTAGTAGTAAATAGCATAAGTCATAGTAGTAGTAAGTAGTATAAGTCGAAGTAGTAGTATAAGTCGTATTAGTAGTAGTAAGTAGCATAAGTCGTTGTAGTAGTAAGTAGCATAAGTAGTAGTAGTAGTAAGTAGTATAAGTCGTAGTAGTAGTAGTAAGTAGTAATGGAGAAAGATGGATGGATGGATAGATGGATAATGGTAGTAGGTAGAGTGTTCCAGAGTTGACCAGTTGTGCATAGGAAATAAAAATGATAAAAAAAAAACAACAACCCATCATATCCTAATTTTATCTTCCTCTGACATAAGGGTAGTTTTATTAGATCATCCTTCCCTTTCCTTTCTCTGCCGCCTCTGTCCTTTACTGTACATACATCAACTTACACCATTTATTATTATTTCTTCTGGTAAATTTCGATTCCTCTAACATACTACCGGTAAATATTTAATATCCATGTCCCATATTACCACACTACACAGGGACAGGGTTTAAGGGGGTGCAGGAGTAGGGGACAGGCTTGGGGGGGGGTTGGGGGGTGCGGGAATAGGGGGACAGGCTTGGTGTGGGTAGAAAGCCTGTCCCCTATTCCCGCACACCCTTACCCCCCCCCCTCTCCCCAAGCCTGTCCCCCCAACTCCCGCACCCCCCTAACCCCCCCCAAGCCTGTCCCCCTACTCCCGCACCCCCCGCACCCCCCCACCAAGCCTGTCCCCCTACTCCCGCACCCCCCGCACCCCCCCCACCAAGCCTGTCCCCTACTCCCGCACCCCCCAAAACCCCCCCAAACCTGTCCCCTACTCCCGCACCCCCCAAAACCCCCCCAAGACCCCCCCAAGCCTGTCCCCTACTCCCGCACCCCCCTAAACCCCCCCCTCCTATTCCAGCACCCCCTTAATGACTATAAAATAATTCCTTTACACTTTAAACTCAAACACTGTCATTACCACCTCCTCGTCTTAACCACACATGGGTTGAGAGAGACCACTAATTTGTCACACACCATTCTATTTCGTACTGTGGTTAAAAAGACAATGTTGTTTATAAGATGGGACAAGCTATAATGACTGTAATAATTCCTCTCTCTACACTTCAAATACTGTAGTTGTCTGAGGCTGGTTGACTAGTTGATGAGAGACACTATAATGACTGTAATTCCTCTCTCTCCACTTCAAATACTGTACTGTAGGTGTCTGAGGTTGGGCTATATCATTGACTGGTAAAAATTAGGTTGCAATGCTAAAAAGAGAGGAGGGAAAGTTTCAAAGGGTATAGGAAACACGAAAAGAAATAGTATAGGGTAAAAGTTAGCGATCATCTTACTGCTCAGATCTTTTTTCCTTTTCTTTTCTTTTCTCCGGCCATTTCCCTTTTTTCTCTCTCTCGTCTGTCTCACCTTTATCCCTCCTCTCCTATATTTTACTCTCTTAATACTACGTCTGTCTCCTTTTTCCCTTTCGCCTGACCGTAATTCCTCCCTCTTCCTTCTCTTCTTACCCACATTCCTCTATCTCTTATTTCTTTTCTCCTCTCCTTTCTTTTCCTCTCTCATTCACTTTCCTCCTTTCTTTCCTAGACTCTCTCCCTCTTCCCAACTTTCCTCCCCTCTTTCCAACTATCTTTCCATCCCCATGTTTCTAATAATTCACTTGTTTTCAATCATTCTTCGTCTTTCTGCTACATACGTTTTCCAACAATCTTTTCTCCTCGGATTTATTTGCACTATTTTCCCTTCTTTCTTCAATAGACTTCTCTCTCCATCATTCGTTATCACTCCGCATAAGATTTGAGGAGGTGATGATATAATTTAGTTGATCTGACATCTATAGTTTTGGTATATTAGGATCCCTGACTGATGCCTCCAAACTATTCCAAGAAACAGGATAGTATAATTTAGTTGATCTGGCATCTTATTTTCATTGCTCTTTCTCTCACACACTCGTAACCTCTCTACTTCCACCATAGGAGTTGATGGGAAAAGTTAAGCATACGAGAAACACAGAGTAGAAGGGGTAGGGAAGTCTGACAGGGAAGTCTGACAGGGTTGTCTGTTTAGAGTTGACAGGGTGCAAGATGAAAGGGAATATCATGGCTCAAGAGGTGAGAAGGTGAAGGGAGATTATACAAGTAACAGGTGAGAAAGAAGAACAGGGGTCTGGGGGATTTTAACTGTTAAAGACGGGTTATTATACCTCCCCTCGTAAAAGGATCAATGAATGGAAGCAAGGGCTCAGAGGATACGGAGAATTGACAAGACTCTGAGACGGGACCCACGCGAGGCAGTATGTGAGTTGAGGAGGAGACATGTATAGGGAATTGATGTGATGACACTACATTATATTATCCACTACACTAAAATATTCACACGCCACACTGTAATAAACACCAGGGTACGATATTGGCTGTAAACATTTTATAGTCACCTGTATAAAAGCAGAATTTAATAATATGTTTTTGTATATATGTTTATGTACAGTACACAGTATATATATTTTTTTGTATACATATATATTTTTCAATGATATGTTTTTGTATATTTATTCACGACCGACGATTCTTTAGAACTGAATAATGCTATATAAATACTCAATAATAATTCCTTCAATCAATGCCACGAGACAGATTCCTTACTATAATAACACAGAAGTTGTTTGTTTTCTGACACGGGTTGGTGGGATCAACAGCGTATATATACACATTTATTATAGACCTGAGACTGAAAGTTATGTATCGCGTCGACTGTGAGATCAAATGGAAAACTGACATGCCACAAACTGCACGTCATGAGGCCACACGTATCATTGAATCATCTTGCAGGTTCTGAACAGCAAAAATTATACTTATACATTATGTTCGTACTGTTTGATAAAAAGACTATATGATTGTAGGATATAAGATGGGACAGGCTTTAATTAAGGGTAGAGTATACATTTGGTACATTGGAGGGTCTTGATTCCTCTAAAGTATGCCAGGAAACAGAACCAGATTAACAAAAAATAATGGTGGACTGCTGCTTGGAATAGTTTGGAGGATGATATCAGTTGCTCCAGATTTACCAACACTGTACTGTACTAACCCCCTTAATGACAATACTATATCTAATTCCTTTACACTTTAAACTCAAACACAGTCAATATATTACCACCTTGACATAACCAGACATAAGTTTACAGAGACCACTAATTTGTCCTTCACCATTCTGTTCGTATTGTGGATAAAAAGACTATATATGTAGGTTATAAAATGGGACAAGCTAGATCTACTGACTGTAATTCCTCTCGCTACACTTCAATTACCGCCATTACCACCTCCTCGTAACTAGACATAAGTTTAGAGAGACCACTAATTTGTCACATACCACTTTTAAATTAATGGGACAGTACAATGTGTTGGTAAATCTGGAGCAACTGAATCCTCCTAACTATTCCAAGCAACAGGACATCATTATTTTTGTTATACTGGTGCTGTTTCCTGGATTACTTTGGAGGAATCAAGGCACTCCAATGTACCAAAAAAGAATTACCACCTTAAGGGGGTGCGGGAATAGGGGGACAGGCTTAACGGGGGGGGGGGGTTTAGGGGGGTACGGGGGGTTTTGGGGGGTGCGGGAGTAGGGGGATAGGCTGGGGTTAGGGGTTAGGGGAGTGCAGGAATAGGGGACAGGCTTTCTACCCACCCCAAGCCTGTCCCCCTATTCCCGCACCCCCCTAACCCCCCCCCCAGTCTGTCCCCCTACTCCCGCACCCCCCAAAACCCCCCGTACCTCCTTAACGATTCTAAGAGGGAGAAAATCATATGTAGGTGAAATAAAGAGCGTCTGAGTGCTCCAACCTATGACAGAAAACAGACCACCTCAATGTTCCTGATGGGAGATCTGTTTTGTGGTATATTTAGGAGGATTCAATAACTCCCAATGTGATCACAAGAGAATATCCACGTAACGTTTCATTTCCCATGTTTATATATAGTTAGTTAAGGAGATGGTGGTATACTTTGGGTACATTGGAGTGCCTTTATTCCTTCAAAGTATGCCAGGAAACAGGACCAGATTAACAAAAATAATGGTGGACTGTAGCTGCTGGGAATAGTTTGGAGGAATCAGTTGCTCCAGATTTACCAACAAAAAAATTTCCCCCTTAATTAACAAAAATAATGATGGTCTGTTTATATAAAAAAAAAAAAAAAAAAAAAAAAAAAAAAACTATACCCTTCCCTTTAATTAAGCAGGTAATAGTATACTTTGGCAAATTAAAAACAACTGCTTCCTCCAATTCTAATCCAGGAAACAGGGTACTTTGATAATTGAACTGATATGTCCTGTTTCTTATACCTAGTTTGGAGGATTTAGTAGGCTTCCTATGTACCAAAGTAGACCTATGATATCACACATAATTATAAACACTTGTATCCATCACCATTGAAGAGTAGGAGAGGAAGAGAGAGAAATGAAGGACAAAATGAAAAAAACAAGGAAAGAAATGATAGAAGGAAGGGAATGTTAGGAGGAGGATAGGAAGAAGGGAGGAAGATGAAGATAACTAAAGAGAGAGATTAGGAAAGGAGTTAGTAGAGAGGAAGGAAGGGAGTGTGTGGAGGAGGAAAGGAATGGAAAGGAAGAATGAGGAAGATGACGAAATATAGAGAAATAGAAAGGAAAGGAATTAAAAAGAAAAGAAGGAAGGAAATGTGTGGAGGAGCAAAGGAAGAAAATGAAAGATGACGAAAGAGAGAGAGAGAGAGATGACGAAGGAGAATGAGAAAGGGAAAGAGTTAGGAGAAAGGAAGGAAGGGAAGAAAAATGGAAGATGACGAGAGAGAGAAAGAGAAGGAAAGGAGTTAAGTAAAAAGTAGATGAGTAAGGAGGGGGCCAGAGGTGGTGCAGTGGGAGAAACAACAGGCCAAAATAATAAGCAAAGGTTTTCCCATGAGGGGCTTGGGCCAGTCGAGCAGAAAGAGAAAAATTGAGCCTCTTACAACCCTCAGGACCCAACACCATCCATCCATCCATCCACTCTCGTCCAACACCACCACCATTCTCTCTCTCCATCCACTCTCTCCAATACCACCACCATTCTCTCTCTCTCCATCCACTCTCTCTCAGGACTCACCCTTCCATTCTCTCTCCATCCACTCTCTCCACCACCACCACCATTCTCTCTCTCTCAGGACTCACCCTTCCATTCTCTCTCTCCATCCACTCTCTCCACCACCACCTCTCCATCCCACTCTCTCCAACACCACCACCATTTTCAACCCTAGACATTTCCTCAACACATTTCAGCATAGATAATCACCCTAGATAATTACCCTAGATAATTTAACCTTGAAAATCACCCTAGATGATAACCCTAAAAAAATACCCTAGAAAAATATCCTAGAAAATTACCTTATCCTAGAAAATCACCCTAGAAAATTGTCCAGAAAATTACCCTAGACAATTATTCCTAGAAAATTACCCTAGATAATTACTATAGAAAATCACCCTAGATAATAACCCTAAAAAGAAACCCTGCATAATTATCCTAGAAAATTACCCTAGACAATTATCCTTGAAAATACCCTAGACAATTATCCTAGAAAATTACCCTAGATAATGTTCGCACACAACAATAACCCTGATTTGAAATGGGAGCAGTGATAGCGCCATAAAAAAAAAAAAAAAAAAAAACTCAGCAGATTCTTTCGCCATTCAAACCATCACTGGAAGAGAAGATTGGGAAACGCTTAATAGTGAGCACTGAGGAAGGAAGGAAGGAAAGGAAGGTAAGGTAAATGTAGATAAGAGTACAGTCGAAGGCAAAAGTCCTAATATTACCACATCTGCCAAATCATCAATAAAAGTATTTAGTTTGGAAATATAATCTTCACTTGCTCGTAAAAAAAATGAAGAACCTGATATACAAGTCGTGTTGCCACTTCTGCCAATTAAGGGGGTGCGGGAGTAGGGGGACAGGCTTGGTGGGGGACTGGGGGGGAGTGCGGGAATAGGGGGACAGACTTGAGGTGGGTAGAAAGCCTGTAACTTATTTCCCGCCCCCCTAAACCCCCCCCCCCCAAACCTGTCCCCCTACTCTCGCACCCCCAAAAATCCCACGCACCCCCCTAAACCCCCCCCCCCCCAAGCCTGTCCCCCTACTCTCGCACCCCAAAAATCCACGCACCCCCCTAAACCCCCCCCCCCCCCAAAGCCTGTCCCCCTATTCCCGCACCCCCTTAAGACCCTGTGATCGTGTATGGGAATTGGAGGCTTCTGATTCCTCCTGACAATGCCATGAAACAAGCTCTCTGAAAACCTTTGATGAACATTTTTCGTGTATTTAATGTAGGTGATCGATTTCTGTATGTATGTATGTTTATTTCTTTTCCGATATATTTTGCGTCAGTTTTGGTTTGGAGGAATAAATGGACGTTGTTAACAAGAATGACCGAAATAGTTACCCGATTGGGGATAAAAATATGAAAGATAAAGGCAGAGATGAAAGCTTAATTAATGAGGAAAGTTCCATACAGTACATACAGAGATAAATACATTATTGGACTGATAAATATATGGTGTGGAAGCTGGATCGGGTATTGATATAATTATACAGTGACAAGAACGCATTCAGAAACCAAAATCTTCTCCAAGGATGACCATTTAAAAGTTGTGAAAGTCTACAGTAGTCAGCCCCACCAATATTTCACCTTAATCCTTAAATACATATAAAATTCTTGTATCCAGATCTGAATCACTTCCAAAATCTCATCACATTGTTTGCAGTCACGAGGAGTACCTTTGATAAATTACGCATTTGTCTACGAATAACACTTTGCGAAATTCTGTTAACTAAGAGAGAAAAGACCAAACAAACTGACACACAGATGGACAAACTGAAAGATAGACAGAAGCAGGAGAAACGCCCACGGCCTGAAGTGGTTAAACGAAGAGAGTTAGTGGAGCAAACTCGTTTTTCGGTCCAACATTGTTTAAACCGAAGCAGAAGAGGAGGGGAAGGGGGAGGGGAGGGAATGGAGGGGCAGTAAGAGGAGGGGAAGGGAGGGGAGGGTAGTGTAAGAAGTGGGAGGGGAAAGGAAGGGCAGGAAAGAGGAGGGGAAGGAGTGTAAGAAGTGGGAGGGGAGGGGAGGGGAGTGTAAGAAGTGGGAGGGGGATGGAGGGGAGTGGAGTGTTGGAAAGGAAGGGAGGGGAGGGCAGAAAGTGGAGAGGAGGGGAGAGGAGGGGAGTGGAGTGTTGGAAAGGGAGGGGAGGGGAGGAAGGGGACAGGAAAGAGGAGGTGAGGGGAGGGGAGGGGAGGGGAGGGCAGGAAAGAGGAAGGGAAGGGAGGGGAGGGGGAGTGGAGTGTTGGAAAGGGAGGGAGGGGAGGTAGGAAGGCCGTCCCCAGAATGGTTAGTGCCTCTCAAGTGGTAAGCTCCGGGCTCAGGACACCACACTCACCTCAC
>JAWQEG010004852.1:0-64912 GCA_033782935.1 Petrolisthes cinctipes
CTGGATACAAATTTTGGATTGCGAGTGTACACCGAAATTTAATCATAACAAAACCTGCATGGTATCCCCTCTCTCCTCACCACCACCACCATCATCACCAGCAGCAGCATCGTTACCATATACTAGGAATCTATACTGTACAGCTGTGTGTGTGTGTGTGACTCATCTTCAGAGTGTAATCGTGCAACACCTGTCTATCCTTCTCATGCACCCCCCACCCACCCACCCCCCTCAAACACACACACACACACACACACATACACACCCTCACTCACATTCCCTCCCTGCTTGCCTGCCTCAAGCCTTGCACGACCTCTCTCTCTCTCTCTCTCTCTCTCTCTCTCTCTCTCTCTCTCTCTCTTCTTTTTGTTCACACTCGCTCTTCCTTCTATTATATTATTTCTTTTGTACCCTTTTCCCTTCCTTTATCAGCTACTCTTCTGTCACTTAAGTTTCCCGTCTCTCTTGTTACTTCATATTAATTCCTTTCCCTTCACCCCTTCTGTTCCGCTTCTCTCCCACCTGTTCCTCACCCTTTCAATTCACTCTCTCTATTATCATAATTATAATCTCTAGTCATCTTCCAGCTTTCTCTCTATCTTTAATATCCTACTCTGCCTTCATTCTTTGCCTCCCTTCCTCTCCCTTCTCTTCCCCTCTTCTCTCCTCTCGTCTCTCCACTCTTCAGTCCTTGTCAGATTCTTCTCCCCTTCCAGCCCCTCCTCACCTACCTCCCCTCCCCTCCTCCATGTATGTACTGTACGTCCCCCTCCCCTCCCTCCTACCATCTCCACATTCCTTCAGCCCCCCCCACCTTCACTCACCCCTGCCCTGCCCTGCCCATCCCTCCCTCCCCAAGTACTGTCCCACAATGTCCCCTGGCAACTGTGTAGACTGGGCTGCTGGGGAGAGTTTTAGGTACAGCCTCAGTCTAAAAGTTCTGTCCAAGGTTCTGTCGCCTCTCTGTGTTGGCTAGAATGCTGAACTTTGAGTATAATGTTGTCGCGAGTGGGACGTGAACTTTGAGAATAATATTGTCGCGAGTGGGACGTGAACTTTGAGAATAATGTTGTCGCGAGTGGGACGTGAACTTTGATAATAATGTTGTTGTTGTTGTTGTCGTGAATGAGGCTTGATTGACTGTTTCTCTTGACTTTAAACCATGTAAGTAATGTCAAGGAGGACTAACAACCACGTCTCGTTTTACACAATATTATTCTGAAAATCTCACCGTCATACCAACTATAAGGGAGGCGACAGAACATTCAGACCACGACTGTATGTACCTGTGTGTGTCTGTGTGTGTGTGTGTGTGTGTGTGTGTGTTTCTTTGCCTGTGTGTGTGTGGGGGGGTGTTTGTTTGTTTGTCTCTGTGTGTTTGTGTGTGTGGGGGGGTGTTTCTTTGCCTGTGTGTGTGTGGGGGGGGTGTTTGTTTGTTTGTCTGTGTGTGTGTGTGTGTGTTTCTTTGTCTGTGTGTGTGTGGGGGGGTGTTTGTTTGTTTGCCTGTGTGTGTGTGGGGGGGGGGGGTGTTTCTTTGCCTGTGTGTGTGGGGGGGGGGGTGTTTGTTTGTTTGTCTGTGTGTGTGTGTGTGTTTGTGTGTGTGTGTGTGTGTGTGTGTGTGGTGACCTGTGGTGTAATGTACTATACCTGACTGTCCTGTCCTCACACCCTCTACCTACACCCACACACCCACCCACCACCTACACCCACACACCCACCCACCCACACACCCACCTTTAGCAACCACTATTTGTCCTCACCTGGCACCACTACCCCCCACCACCACCACCCTCACCTGTACGTACCATCCATACTCCTTCTTCACCTTCCCTCACCTTCACCTTCCTCTCTATGTTCCTCCCTCACCTCTCCTTACCTCCTTCACCCCTCCACCCCTCCAGCTTTATACCCTCCACCTCCCTCCTCCACGTCGGCCATCTTATTTTTTCTTTGTGTGTGTGTGTGTGTGTGTGTGTGTACGAGCAGCTTCACTCACTCACCACACGCTCATCCTCTTATACCCTGGCCTGACCCCCCCAGCCTATCTGTCTTCAAGATCTTGCCTGCCTGCCTGCTTGTCTGTCTGTGTGTCTGTCTGTCTGTCTCACCCACCCACCACCCTCCGTCACCCCACCCTCTCTCTTCTCATCATCACCACCCTCTTTCTCTCCTCCAAGGTTTTCTATCCTAACCATCTGTGTAACTCATTTTTCTCTCGTAACCCATTCCCTCTCTCTGGCTCTCATTTTTTTACCAATTTGTGTGTATGTAGACATTAGTATAAGCTTACTCTCAGGCCCACCAACACTTCCACTTATTTAATCAGTTGTATAGAGGGAAGTAAGAGAGTTAGTAAATAAGGGAAAGACAGTGAATATGAAGATAGTGATAGAGTGTATTGTACTGGTATAATTATAATATATGGTCACTGTAAGCTGATTAGGATTTGTTTATGTTAATTAAGGTTATTTTCGTGGCTCATATTATTATCGATTATTTTTTTTTATCGTACAGTCGAACCTCCTCTTCCCAACACCCAACATTCCAGAGCCACCCCCCACCACCCCCCACCACCACTACTGTACCTCTCCATCATTCCTCTCCACCACCACCACTACAACTACCACTACACTAACTCCTCATCATTCCTCTCCACCACCACTACTACACTAACTCATCATTCCTCTCCACCACCACCACAGCCACCACCACCACTACTGTACCTCCCCCATCATTCCTCTCCACCACCACCACTACACTAACTCCTCATCATTCCTCTCCACCACCACCACCACTACACTAACTCATCATTCCTCTCCACCACCACCACAGCCACCACCACCACTACTGTACCTCCCCATCATTCCTCTCCACCACCACTACACTAACTCATCATTCCTCTCCACCACCACCACTACAACAACAACCACTACTGTACCTCCCCATCATTCTTCTCCACCACCACCACTACAACCACCACTACACTAACTCCCCATCATTCCTCTCCACCACTTGCACACCACTACTGTACCTCTCCATCATTCCTCTCCACCACTACCACCACCACTACTGTACCTCCCCATCATTCCTCTCCACCACCACTTCATCCATTCATCTTCACCATTACAAACCACCACCATCCTCACCATCACAACACCCCACCTCACCCCAACACAGCAGTCTATATCACAACACAACCCCACTACCATCACAACCCACCATACACACAGAAACCCCTTACCCCCTAACCCCCCCACCCCCTTCCCCCAACCCCTTAAAACCCCCTCACCCACCACACCACCACCTTACAAACCAAATACCCCTTTCCCCCCTCCCCCAACCCACACCCCCACCCCATCTTCCCCCAACCCCTTAAGACCCCCTCACCCACCACCACCACCTTACAAACAAAATACCCCTTTCCCCTCTCCCCCCACACCCCCACCCCTTCCTCTAACCCCTTAAGACCCCCTCACCCACCACCACCACCTTCCAAACCAAATACCCCTTTCCCCCCCAACCCACACCCCCCACCCCTTCCCCCCACCACCACCTTACAAACAAAATACCCCTTTCCCCCCCCAACCCCCTTCCCCTTCCCCCAACCCCTTAAGACCCCCTCACCAACCACCACCACCTTACAAACCAAATACCCCTTTCCCCCCAACCCACACCCTCCACCCCTTCCCCCACCCCCACCTTACAAACCAAATACCCCTTTCCCCCCCTCCCCCCAACCCACACACCCCCCCATCTTCCCCCAGCCCGTGTAGAAAGCTGTGTGAGTAGACAGAGTGAAACCTTTCGGGGGGCAGGGTGGTGGTGGTGGTGAGGGAAGCAGGTGGTGGTGGTGGTGGTGGGGGGGGAGGGGTGGAAGGGGGAGGGGGAAATACTGGGGAAAGTTCTACGGCAGATATGGTAGTGAGCCATACTTTCCTCTCTCTCTCTCTCTCTCTCTCTCTCTCTCTCTCACAGAATTTATGCTCTATGTTTATTTTTCTGTGTGTCTTAATCACCCTATTATTTTTCTCTACACTACTCTCTCTCTCTCTCTCTCTCTCTCTCTCTCTCTCTCTCCTCTCTCTCTCTCTCTCTCAGTATTTATATCTATATTTTTATCTTTGTGTGTGTCTTAATCACCCAATTTATTTATCTACCTACACTACTCTCTCTCTCTCTCTCTCTCTCTCTCTCTCTCTCTCTCTCTCTCAGTATTTATGTTTATATTTTTTATCTTCGTGTGTGTCATAATCACCCAATTTATTTATCTACCTACACTACTATCTCTCTCTCTCTCTCTCTCTCCTCTCTCTCTCTCTCTCCTCTCTCTCCTCTCTCTCTCTCTCTCTCCTTGACACTATCCCCAACCAACCACCTCTTCTTTCCTTTCCTTACATATAATATCTTCTTCCCCTGACTTTCCAATTTGCCTTACCAATATATTCCTGTCCCTCCCTGCACCTTCCCTTTCCTTACCTCGTCCCTATCCCTTCTCCTATCCCTTGCACCCCTTACCACTATATTCCTGTCCCTCCCTACACCTTCCCTTTCCCTTATAAACCCCTTACCTCGTCCCTATCCCTATCCTTTCTCCAATCCCTTGCCCCCTATCCTTTCTCCAACCCCCGGCCCCCAATCCCTTACACCCCTACCCCCTATCCTTTCTCCAACCCCCTACCCCCTACCCTGCCCCCTTCCACCTATCCTTTCTCCCCCCCCCTGCACCCCATCCCTGCCCCTACACCCTATCCTTTCTCCAACCCCCTGCCCCCCACCCCTACCCCCCCTATCCTTTCTCCAACCCCCTGCCCCCCTACCCCTACCCCCTATCCTTTCTCCAACCCCCTACCCCCTACCCCCTATCCTTTCTCCAACCCCCTACCCTGCCCCTACCCCCCTATCCTTTCTCCCCCCCCTGCCCCCTACCCCTGCTTGTGTCCATAATTATTCGTGGTTCCTTTCCCTCCTATTGTTGGTGATTTATGTGTGTTTACTCTGACTGTTATTAAGAATGTTCCCATCCATCGTATCCCATTTATCTTTTTCCCATCACTCGTATCCCATTTATCCTTTCCATTTATCCATTTACCCTTCCCATTTATCCATTTTTCCCCTTCCCATTTCCATTTTTCCCCTTTCCATTTATCCATTTTCCCCCTTCCCATTTATCCTTCTCCATCCCATTTATCCATTTATCCTTTCCATTTATCTATTTTTCCCCTTCCCATTTACCCTTCCCCCATCCCTCTTATCCCTTCTTCGCCTTCCCATTTACCCTTCTCCATCCCATTTATCCATTTGCCCTTTCTATTTATCCATTTTTCCCCTTCCCATTAATTTTATCCTTCCCCATCCCTCTTATCCCTTCTTCCTTTTCCCATTTACCCTTTCCCATCCCTCTTATCCCTTCTTATCCTTCCTTTACCCTTTCCCATCCCTCATCCCTTCTACCCTTTCCATTTACCCCTTCTACCCTTTCCATTTACCCTTCCCCATCCCTCTAACCCCTTCTTCCCCTTTCCCTTAACCCTCCCCTTACCTCTCCCTTAACTTTTCCTGAGTATACTCCTACCCCTTCTTTTAGCCTATCCCCATTCTCTTCCCCTCCTTCTTTCTTCCTCTTCCTCTTCCCTAATCCTGACCCCCTCCCCTCCTCTACTCCTACCCTGCCTGCGCCCCCCCCCCCCACCCTTGCCTGCGCCCCCTGCCATCTCCATAACAAGAAAGAGGAGGGGACAAAAACCAGCCTCATATCAGTTGCCTGGCTGAGGGCTAACATTTTTTCCACCAACAGTTATAGGGTCCACATAGTACTACTACTACTACTACTTTACTACTACTACTACTACTATTACTATTACTATACTACTACTACTTACTATTACTACTACTACTACTACTACTACTACTACTACTACTACTATTATTATTATTATTATTATTATTATTATTGGTGTTATTATTATTATTATTATTATTATTATTATTATTATTATTACTACTACTACTACTACTACTACTACTACTACTACTACTAACACCACCACTACTACTACTACTACCACCACCACCACTACTACTACCACCACCACTACCACCACCACCACCACCACCACCACTACTACTACTACTACTACTACCACCACCACCACCACCACCACCACTTACTACTACCACCACTACCACTACCATTAAAGCACCTGACACCTGAAAGCTGTCATTACCACACTAAGCTCATCCGCTTCTCGATATCAAACCTTACCAGCATCCGGTCAGACCATCTCATCTCACGGTTCCTGTAATGTGTGTTGTATGTGAAGGTTGGGACAGGGTAGATGAGAGAAGGTTTGAAGCATAGAAAGGTAATGGTTAGAATATAATTATGGAACAGGTGAGGTGAGATGGATTAGTTTGGAAGGAAAGGTTATAGACGTAGTGAGAGAGAGGTGAGAGAGGATTGAGGAAGGTGCTTAATTAAGGGAAGGAGAGGAGAGAGAGAGAGAGAGAGAGAGAGAGAGAGAGAGAGAGAGAGAGAGAGAGAGAGAGAGAGAGAGAGAGAGAGAGAGAGAAGATAGAATGAGGTGGAAAATAGAGATGGAATAATTAACAAGTTGGAGTGGATGAAAAGACGAGAATGGAGGGGAAAATATGAAAAGTGAGAGAGAGAGAGAGAGAGAGAGAGAGAGAGAGAGAGAGAGAGAGAGAGAGAGAGAGAGAGATAGAGATAGAGAAAAGGGGGAGGAATGGAGGAGAGGGTGAGTGGGGGTGGGTGGGAGTGATACGAGGAGAAATCTACGAGCTAGCTAGTAAAAAAAAATAAGAATAATGATAATTTGGGCATAAAGACTAGGACGGGAGAAGGGAGGGAGGAAGGGAAGGGGTGAGGCAGAGGTGATGGGGTGGGGGGAGGGGGTTGGAGGTGAAGGGTAAGGTGAAGGTGTGGTGGTGGTGGTGGAGGTGAGCCGGGTGGGTGGGGAGGAGGGTGGGAAGTGAGTGGATGGATGGGGGAAAGGAGGAGAGGGGAGGAGGGGGAGGAACAACAGAGGAAGAGACCAGGTAGAAAATCATGGTGTTTTGGAAATGAATGAATGAATAGGGAATGAAAGGAGGCTGTGTTAGGCCAGAAAGACCTTGTACTACAAAAGAGAAGTTGACAGAGAGGAGGGACAAACAAGCACAAAGGAAAGAGTAAGATAGGAGGGGGGACAGTTGAAGAGAGGATAGGGAATGGTTAGGTCCGAAGGGGCGCCAATACTGGTGTCTTGGAAGTACAAATATGAGAACTTTAGATTAGATATATATGTAGAGGTAATATATTTGTACAGTAGATTGTGTAAGAATGATAAATATGTCCAAGTCCTAAATGGCCCCCCTACCCCACACTGACACCACCAACACTACTACTATTACTATATACACACACTGACACTATCAATACTACTACTACTACATACACACACTGACATCATCAACACTACCACTACTACTACATACACACACTGACACTACCAACACTATTATTACCACAACAACATACACACACTGACACCACCAAACACTACTACTATTACTACAACTACAACTACAACTACAACATACATACATACATACATACATACATACATACATACATACATACATACTACTACTACTACTAATACTACCACCACCACAACAACAACAACAACAACAACATCATACACACATTGACACCACCAACACTAATACTCCTACTACCACAACAACAACAACATACACACACTAACACCACCAACACCACTACTACTACCACAACAACAACAACATACACACACTGACACCACCAACACCACTACTACTACCACCACCACAGCAACATACACACACTGACACCACCAACACCACTAGGTCCTACAACTACCACCACCACAACAACATACTCACACATATACCACCAATACTACTACTACAACCACAACTATATATAACAGACTATACAATATTATAGTACTACCACAACATACACACACCTATACCACCACACCGACTTATAGGCCTCTACGCACACCACCCTATACACTGCCACCACCCTTGACTCTCATACTGACTACTCTCATACTGACACCACTACACACACACACACACACACACTCCCACCAATACTACAACTACCATACCGTCTTACACACACACACACATCCTTCCACCAATACTACAACTACCATACCGTCTTACACACACACACACACACACACACACACACACACATCCTTCCACCAATACTACAACTACCATACCATCTTACACACACACACACACACACACCTCCAGCTGACTGACAACATTCTACTGACTGATCCTGGTGCCCGCTTAAGCAACACAACTACCAACAGTAACACACACACACACATACACACACACACACACACCAGACCCTCTAAAGTCTAAACAGCTGACGATATCCCTCCCTCCCTTCCTCTCCCTCCCTCTCCCTCCTGTCTTCTCCCAGTCCCTCCCCCCCATCTCCCTCATCTTGTACAACCCACCCCCCAGCCCATCAAGCCCCCCACCCTCCAGGACTCCACCACCCATCCAACCAACCCACCCACCCACCCACCACACACACACACATGTCCTTATTTGGTCATTGCCACAGCCAAGCTCGACCAAATACCACTAACTGGCCAATAATTTCTCTGTATACAAGGGGCGTGACGTTCACTGCACTTTAGCGTTTTATATGTTAGCTTGTTTTGTTTTTTTTTAACATGCGACTATCTTTTGTTTTAGTCCATAGCCTCTAATAAGGTCTGTAGAAGTTGAGGTGTGTTTGATTTCGTATTGATTTATTAGTTTTTCTTCACATTTTGTTACGTTAATAAGAAATAATACAGTAACTTGGGTGTAATTGCCAACAGACTGACTGCTGACTGCTCTCGACTATAACCATGATTCAAACCACCGCCCTGGCAACTCTGTTCAGTGGACTGGCGTGACGTCACTCTGGGGGTCTTTCTATATAAGCAGCGAAGTGGCGTCAGTAAGTCAGTACGTGGCTTGCAACTGCCCGAAGAAGATCGTACATCCTCCTACCATCTCGTTTACCTTCTTAACGGTAACTATTGAAACTTGTGTGTCGTGTTGGTGAAACTCGTGAAAAAGGTTGGATGGACTTGTGATTTTTTTTTACACCGTGATATATCTACAGTGTGAGGGATTAAACTTAAAGTGCTTCACTCTACAACGATACAACAACACCATCACCACCACAACACCTAACTAATATATCTTGTTACTTTAGGTGTAGTGGTGTTTTATAGTGAGACTGTGGAATAATATTACATGTCAAAACCGATATACTAGAATGTGAATTACCGAACCACCTGTGCAATAATATTAATAATAATAATAGAGGTGTTCATGGGGACTTCAACGCTGGTTCAAATTTACCGCCCCGTGTTACTTGTATTCAACGGGGCGTCTCCAAACACAGTACTGGTGATCCTGTTGATTCACACTTGATTACCTTCTTCACCTTCAGTCCTGGATGGCATTAGACTCTTGTGTTTTACTTGTAGAATAACTTAGGGTATAGAGTCAGGCTAAAACAACCGTATTTTTGGAAGTTGTACTAGATATTATGTTATGTTTTTTCTGTTTGTTGATTATAGAGACATGGTTTAGGAGGAATTCATGGTGTGGTGGGTGATTCCTGAATAGACTTTACTTTATATAACAAAGAGGAGTAGGACAATCTGTATTATAAATTATACAGCCACTTCTATAATGCCTTCGTATGAATATTGAAGTATGTTCTTGGATACAGGCTTATTTAGTAGCCAGTTATGCTTGAAAGAATCTTGGAACTGTTCACCCAACTGTAAACAACAGGAGTTCCGAAGAAAGAGTTACTTGTATATTTAAAGTAAATTATCGAGACCCTTCCACCTTCATCCTGGCATAACCATTCCATGTGAAGCAACAACATTGGTCACAAATTTACATGTAATTAATTTTGTGTATGGTACCTGTATTCATGAAGATATGGGGAAAATATATCCCAATCTCACTGTTATGGTTTCTGTATTCATGAAGATGCGAGGATAATATGTCTAAATTTTACTTTGTTTTCCATTCCAGTAAACCCTCATCAAAATGTGTGACGAGGAGGTTGCCGCTCTGGTGGTGGACAATGGTTCCGGTATGTGCAAGTCTGGCTTCGCTGGGGATGACGCCCCCCGAGCTGTCTTCCCATCCATCGTAGGCCGACCCCGCCATCAGGTGAGAACTTTATCTAAGGAGTTTGTAAATCATTGGTGGTTCTTGATCTACGGAGTATCTAAGTTTGTATTGCTAAATTACCTTAATCTTTTGGAACTGCTGAGGGTTAATAGGTGCTTGTTAATATCATATGAAGACTGATAGTTAACTACAGGACTACAGAATTCCTCTTATTAAAATTTGTTTTCCATTCTACTGTCGGTGTAATACAGTCCACTACTTATAACATTTTACTCTCTTCTCTACACCGGTATTTTTGTTTAATTTGGTTTCTTCCATTCCTGGGTTACCACTGTCTGTCCGTCCATCATTTGTTCTGCTAAAATGACCTGCCCAAGTAAATTTTTCTTTTCATAGTGATGTCATTAACTTTGGTTTGTTCCCTAGCCCATGATATCTTTTTCCTGTATAATAAACTTAGTGTAATTTGTTCATATACCGGACTATTGGTTTAATCAAGTGTTCGGATAATTTATAGTGTTGGATATTTTAGATCTTCATATTGTATTTGTTATTTTGTTAACAATTTCCTTTTGGTCAACAGGGTGTGATGGTTGGCATGGGTCAGAAGGACTCTTATGTGGGTGATGAGGCACAGAGCAAGAGAGGTATCCTCACACTGAAATACCCTATTGAGCACGGTATTGTCACTAACTGGGACGACATGGAGAAGATCTGGCATCATACTTTCTACAATGAACTTCGTGTGGCTCCTGAGGAACACCCAGTTCTGTTGACTGAGGCTCCCCTTAACCCCAAGGCTAACCGTGAAAAGATGACCCAGATTATGTTTGAGACCTTCAACACTCCTGCTATGTATGTTGCCATTCAAGCTGTACTGTCCCTGTATGCTTCTGGTCGTACCACTGGTATTGTATTGGATTCTGGTGATGGTGTGTCTCACACTGTACCCATCTATGAAGGTTATGCCCTTCCCCACGCCATCCTACGTCTGGACTTGGCTGGTCGTGACCTTACAGATTACCTGATGAAGATTCTTACTGAGCGTGGCTACACCTTCACTACCACTGCTGAGCGAGAAATCGTTCGTGACATCAAGGAAAAGTTGTGCTATGTTGCCCTGGACTTTGAACAGGAAATGACTACTGCTGCTTCCTCTTCCTCCCTGGAGAAGTCTTATGAACTTCCTGATGGTCAGGTAATCACCATTGGAAACGAAAGATTCCGTTGCCCTGAGGCTCTCTTCCAGCCTTCATTCCTTGGTATGGAATCTTGTGGTATTCATGAGACCACTTACAACTCTATCATGAAATGTGATGTCGATATTCGTAAGGACTTGTATGCCAACACTGTTCTGTCTGGTGGTACCACTATGTACCCTGGTATTGCTGATAGGATGCAGAAGGAAATCACTTCATTGGCACCATCTACCATGAAGATCAAGATCATTGCTCCACCTGAGCGCAAGTATTCTGTATGGATTGGTGGTTCTATCCTTGCCTCCCTCTCCACCTTCCAACAGATGTGGATCAGCAAGCAGGAGTATGATGAGTCTGGCCCATCCATTGTCCACAGGAAGTGCTTCTAAGTCAATGTCAACTAGCCACCAACCCGCTTTAATGTATAGATATAACTATGTGCACGCCAAGATTTTTCTATATATGAACACATTTTATCGTATTATTTAATTAATTAAATTAATGATTTTTGTAACACTTCTATGTTTATCCTTATTGGTGTGAATGATGAGGAATATACAGGATTAATATAAAGGCCTAAAGGGAAATATTGGGATGAGTGATGTGTTATGTACTATACAAAACCTGTCTTATCAGTAAAATCATTCAGTTATGGCTCTGTTGCTGTAGGATATATATTGGTAGGATATGGGACATTATGGGTGTACATTCAGTGAGGAGAGTTGTTGACAGGATCAGCAACTCTTGTTATCTTTGGGTTGCATATTACATTCTTCCCTAAAAAGTTAATCCTTCGAGATCTTGGTTTTAAAATACAGTGTTATTTACTCCAAGTATATTCCACACTGAGTTGAAAATATTCGTTGAACGTATATAGGTATAGGGGACAAAAGACAATAATAATAATTCGGAAAGATTACTGCACGGATTGGTAATGGGATGGATTCTGTATTCTGGTGGAAATGTCTACTTAATGGGATATTACACCGTATGAAAATATGAAGCAACAAATTCCTTCATAGTGCCCAAGCAACGGACCACCATTATTTTTGTTCATCTGGCCTTGTTTACTGGCATACTCTGGAGGAATAGGTTCCTCCAATTCACCAACAAGAGAATCTTCCCTTAACTCCAGACAACAAAGATGGTAGAGAGAGAGAGAGAGAGGATTCCGTAGAGTCTGTATGTGCAATGGAAAACTCCAGTCATTAAATAATCGATACCCTAAAGAAAACTTGCCGTGTTAATGGATAACTAAAAGAATTTTGTGTCCATTTTTTTTGCGCAAGTCGACAGGTTTAAGTATTCCTGTGAGGATTTTGTTTGTTGCATCGAGTCTTGCCTTACTTTCCTCACCCCCTGACATTTCACCTTAAGGGAGTTGTACAGTGTTGGTAAATCTTAAGCAAATTATTCCTTTAAACAGGTCAGCATTATATTGGCTAATCTGGTCCTGTTTCCTGGCATACTTTGGAGGAATCAAGGCACTGTAATGAACCATAAGTATACCATCCCCTTAATAGGATTGGCCAAGAGTGATTCAGCTATATAGTCGGATTATGCTATTTTTGTTGCTCAAAAAGTCACATAGTTCATTCCTTCAAAGTATGTCAGGAAACGGGAATAGATTAACAAAATTAATGGTGTCCTGTTGCTCTGAATAGGTTGGAGGAATAAGTTTCTGCAGATTTACCATAACCACTGTACTATCCCCCTAAATGTATCCGAATGGTGGTAAACGTTGAAGGCTCATACAATACGTTCTCCTGAGTAATGAGTGATATTTGGTGCTACAACAGTATTAAGGGGAAATTCTTATGTTGGTACATTGGAAGGTCTCTGATTCCTCCTATCTATGACAGAAAACAGACGCCTTCATTGGTAATAATAAGGGATTTGTTTCGTTGCATAGTTTGGAGGAATCAGTAGCCTTCCAGTTCACCAACAACAGATTCTCTCCTTAAGGGGGTATCCTAATTATGTCTGCAAATTCGAATATAAAGATTCCTCCAAAATACTCCAAGCAACAGGCTGCCTTAATTAACTTCATTTGACTTGTTTCTTGGCATTAGTTTGGAGGGACCAGTAGGGACCAGTAGACTCGATCGAATGTGCCACAAGTGTAATACCCCCTTAAGGACCCTGTGATCGTGTATCAAAATTGGAGGCTTCTGATTCCTCCTGACCATGCCACGAAACGAGCTCCTTCCATATAGGTGTGTGTGTTTCGTGGCAATATTTGAAGGACTCGTTTTTTTATCTTCAATTTTCTGACAACATCACAGGGTCCCTTAAGAGCGTATTGTTTTAACTGGATTAGTACCGTGTGTTATTGGACTGTACAGCTGTGTAGTCATATACCGGCACACACAAACATACACACACAGAGAGAGAGAGAGAGAGAGAGAGAAAGGTTCTTGCCCCTAATGGTTTGTCTGAGTCACAGGTAATAGACACACATGTGAACAAACTGACTAGGAGGCTTACACACACACACACACACACACACACAAAATTGGTGGTGAAGTATCTGGTGGTATGGTGACCGTGTCGACAAGGCAAAACACACTCACATAATTGGTGGTGAAGTATCTGACACAGTAACAAAGTTGACATGGCAAAAAAATAAAAAAAATAAAAAACACACACACACTCACACTTGGTGGTAAACTATCAAATATGGTAACCGTGTTGACAAGGCAAAACACACACACACACACACACGTGGTGGTGAAGTATCTAGTATGGTAAATGTTTTGATAACACACACACACACACACACGTGGTGGTGAAGTATATAGTATGGTAATCGTGTTGACAAGGTAAAACACACACACAAACAAGACACACACAAGTAGCAGTGACAGGTGCCAAAACATCTCGAGCAGTAAATCCTGAGTTATCTTTATTGGGTGTGACAATAATAATGTGGATCCTTTTCAACAACAACAACAATATCAACTAAAAAAAAGGAAATGGAGTTACTGTTTAGCCTTTCATGTCTTGAGGTGTTTATGTACAGTGTTTATAGGAATATTAATTTGATTATACAAAGTGCAGGGCTTCATCCCTTCACAGGTATTATGTTCGCCTTGTTTGTCAGTTTTTATCTCTCTCTCTCTCTCTCTCTCTCTCTCTCTCTCTCTCTCTCTCTCTCTCTCTCTCTCTCTCTCTAAATTAATTAAAACAAAAAATAATCTCTCTCTCTCTCTCTCTCTCTCTCTCTCTCTCTCTCTCTCTCTCTCTCTCTCTCTCTCTCTCTCTCTCTCTCTCTCTCTCTGCGTGTGTGTGTAATAAATAATAATAATAATAAACGGTTTATTGATAATGGCAACCTCAAGGCTGAAAATGCACAACTTGATACATGAATATGATGATATTCTATATGGAAGAAAATATAAATAGATGAATAATGTAATGAGAAATTATATAGATGAATGGACAATATGATAACGATAAATGTAAAAAATGATGTATGAGGAGTTGAATTTGAAGGCTGACATATACATTGTTTTTTGATGTTGTTATTTTCTGTTAATTATATTTACAATTGAAGGTATGTGTGTGTGTGTATGTGTGTTCACTTTTGCAATATTGTTTGTGTGTCCCTCAGTGGAGTGATCTGTCTTTTGTTTAGCATTGTGTGTGTATGTATGTGTGTGTCACCTAATAATGCAGTTTCCCCACAATAATTCCACTGGAGTACGTTCTTTGTGCTCTGCTGGTCAGGGGAAGTGGTTTATTTAATTAATATTTAGTACGTACCCTTAATTATGTACAGTACAAAACTTTAAAACAGAGAAAATAATTGATGGTAGTCGATGTAGATTATGTAGACTGTGTTTACTGTGATTTTCTCCCAGCCTTGATGTATGGGACAACAAAACACAAAATAATATCAAGCTAAAGAAAAAAAAAAGTTATATAGAGAGACAGATGACGACTAGTAGGTAATTTTTAATGTGGTAGCTAACTTGATAATGTTTATGGTGTGAGAAATGAAAGTAGAAAGAACATGGAAAAAACTATTATATATTTTTTTCTTATAAATTGCTGCCTTGGGAAGTGGCTGGTTCAATTATGTTTTGTGTTTATGACGTTATTTATTCTACTTTAGCTACGAGAAAGTTGGAGCTCTGTGGGAAAAGGCTACTCTACAAAGTATCTTACTCTGCTGGTTGTGGTTTTACGACACGTTAAGGGGGAAGTTCTGTGTTGGTAAATCTGGAGCAACTGAATCCTCCAAACTATTCCAAGCAACAGAACACTATTATTTTTGCTCTTCTGGTCCTGTTTCCTAGCATACTTTGGAGGAATCAAGGCACTCCAATGCACCAAAAAAGAATTACCCCCTTAAGGAGAGATGCTTCTTTATGGGGGGATTTGGAAGGTGTCTGCTGAATCCTCCAAACTATGCCAAGAAACAGCAGCAGATCCCTTATATCAGTACCATTGAGGCCGTCTGTTTTCTGGCCTAGTTAGGTAGAATCAGTAGCCTTCCATTTAGCCAACAAGAGAATCTCCCCTTAATTAATTTCATTGGTTACGTACGTGTCTGTGAAGCCAACATGTACAGTAGTAATCGTTTGACGTAAATAAATATAAGACAGCAGCAGGTGTACAGGTGAGGCTTAAATTTGTAGTTCTCTTTCATCATCATGTTTACTAAAAAGATTTCTTATGCCTCTCATACCCACATTTGTTCTCTGCTTATAATGTGTTGGGTTATAAATTATTGAGTATCTTTTTGATGTGATAATGAGTAGCCGTTTATATTGTTTGGATTAAAAATGGTAACAACTAGTGCCCTCACACTTAATTAAGGGGGTGCGGGAGTAGGGGACAGGCTTGGGGGGGGGGTGCGGGAATAGGGGGACAAGCTTGGGGTGGGTAGAAAGCCTGTCCCCTATTCCTGCACCCCCCTAACCCCCCCCCCCCCAAGCCTGTCCCCTACTCCCGCACCCTCTTAAACCCCCCCCCAAGCCTGTCCCCCTACTCCCGCACCCCCTAACCCCCCCCCCCAAGCCTGTCCCCCTATTCCCGCACCCCCTTAAGGGAATAAACTTAAACACTAGATTATTTTTTATACTTGTATTGCAATATGTTGACATTATTATGACTGAAGGTAAATTTTGGATATAATTCTGTGGTTTTTTCAAGTCTTTATACACACATATTAATATTAATTAGCATACTGGTGTCTGGAGTTGGACCCTTTTTATAGATAGCATATTATCATGAAAGTTAATGGAATATATTATAGTATTATGACGAGTACAGTAAAATTATAGTTATATGACAAGTTTAATTGCCCATGTGTGTTTAGTGTTGACTGTGTTGTGATACCAAAGAGATTAATAATGTTGTTCTTTGAAGGTGAACGAATATATTAGTATCATGACAAGTTGTTTGAAAAGGTGAACAATTATTTTATTAGTATTATGACAAGTTGAATGGCCCATGTGTGTTAGTGTTGACTCTGTTGTTGTGGGACCGAAGTGAGATTAATTTTTATAACTTGTTTTTGAGAAAGTGAACATTTTATTAAGTGTTCTGACAAGTAGAAAAGAATATATTTTAGTATAGATTATGACATGTTGAATAACCCGTGTGTTTGTGTGTGTACAATGTTATAACAAATTGAATAACTCGTGTGTGTGTGTGTGTGTATTTTTATGTGTACAATATAACCCGTGTGTGTGTGTGTGTACAATGTTATAACAAATTGAATAACGTGTGTGTGTGTGTGTGTATGTGTATATTTTAGTGTATACAATACTATAACAAATTGAATAACCCGCGTGTGTGTGTGTATATATTAGTGTATACAATATCCGTCAGGTGGCAGGGCTGTTTGTTGTGAGTTTTAAACATATGGCACTTGACAGGTTCCAATGGTGGGTTGTGTGTGGTTATCTGCCAAATTTATACCATTTTTACCACCAGCACCACCTCAAATATGCTGTCTTGAAGTATATTAACGCCAGTCTATCAATTATAAGTAAGTTAGGTCATAAAGTGAGTGTTTTTTGACCTTAAATAGATGAGTAAATAGGAAATGTTATATATGTGTACTGCGTGTCTCGATTTTTTTTTTTTTTTTTTTAGGTTTTTGGTTTTATATTTTTAGTCTAGGATTTTCGTGGGAGGTTTTTTTTTTTAGTGTGTGTGTATGTGTGTATAATTGTTGATATATGTATGTATTTGAGTGTGTATATGTAGGTAATAATAGTAGTTGTGTTAATGGAAGGATGCCAAGTGTGTATGGGTGTATGTATGTATGTATGTATGTGTGTATAATTGTTGATGTATGTGTGTATAATTGTTGATGTATGTATGTATTTGAGTGTACATATGTAGGTAATGAATACTAATAATAGTAGTCGTGTTAATGGAAGGATGCCAAGTGTGTATGGTGTGTATGTATGTATGTGTGTGTGTATAATTGTTGATAAATATTATGTGCATACTGTATTTAAGTGTACATATGTAGGTAATAATAGCAGTAACGTTAATGGAAGGATGCCAAGTGTATATGGGTGTATGTGTGTATGTATGTGTGTATAATAGTTGATGTATGTGCGTATTTAAGTGTACATATGTAGGTAATAATAGCAGTAACGTTAATGGAAGGATGCCAAGTGGAGTGCAGTCGAGTACTCGGTTGTATTTATAGGTTCTCGGGTGAGGCAAGAGACCTACGCAATATAAGTACCTCAGTATAGCTTCTTATCTTACTGTGTTTGTGTGTGTGTAGGGGGGGGAATTAATTGAAGGTATGTTATTAATGTGGAAGATAGGGTGGGAGGGTTTGACAGGTTTATGTGTGTCAGTTAAGGTCATGTCAGGTTAGTTTAGGTTAGGTTTAAAGTTGGATTATTTTAAAGTTAGTGTGTGTGTGTGTTCAGTTAAGGTCATGTCAGGTTAGTTTAGGTTAGGTTTAAAGTTGGATTATTTTAAAGTTAGTGTGTGTGTGTGTGTGTTCAGTTAAGGTCATGTCAGGTTAGTTTAGGTTAGGTTAAAGTTAGTGTGTGGTTTATAGATTTATTTTTGTGGTTCCTGGTAGACCTTGTTTAGATCTTTACTCTCTGATGTGGTTTTGAGTGTAGGGTTTCACTTTTTACTGTTGTGTTAATTAGATACCGTTAATATACTTATATCTTCATGTTTGTGAAATATTTATGTTGTGGCCCTCCATTATGGATTATTAATTTGTGTCCCGGTTCATTTAATTTTGTTTCTGTTTGTTGAAAGTATCGGTACTTGTTAAGATTTGTTAGCGTTGGTTTTTGTTTCTTATCCTGACCGCAAGCTTCCTCAGCTATAATTGTAAGCGTAATTTTGTTTGGTTGAAGATTCCACCCAGGTGTTAGGACTCAAGTTACTATATCACCCAATCAGATGCAGTGTATTGATATTAATTGATAATATTTACTGTCAGCTTTAAATACATCTACTGTACAATATTGCATTATTGTTGAGAAATTTTCAGTGACTATTATAAATGCATCTTTAATCCTTTACATATTACTAAATTAGCAACAGGTTCTGATGTTTCGTAAGTATTAAATTATTTGTAAGGTAGGTTTAATTTAAATATTTTGTTCAAAGTTTTATTCATCCCAGCAGTTTTTATATGTTCATTTCTCTCTCTGTTAATTATTTGATATCCTCTTGTTGTGAATGACTGATGTTGGTTTGGTGACTGACCTCAATCAACCTTCAATTCACTGGATGCAACCAGTTCCAGCAATCCCTAATTACTATTGGAAATTGTCTCATTTAGATACCATACATGAAAGTAAATGATATATAACCGACTTCAACCAACCATAGCTAATATTGGATTGTTGTTTTTTCCATTCATCATACCCTATATTTCCCTGTGCATTGTAATTCGATTGGACTTTGACTGACCGAATAACTCCAAGTCAGATTAGCCTAACTTACTGTAACCAATTTCTACCGGCCGCTTCATGTGGCTTGGCCGGGCCTGTGTGTGGTTTGAGTCACCTTTGATTCACCCTGACCAACACTAACTTATCGGTACTTCACCTGACAACATGATGTAACCTGTCTTGTTTCCTCTTTCCTGGTTCACAACTTTGTTATGTAGAATATTATTTTGTGCTTGAAGGACTGTGTAAGTAATTATTGACTATCCTCAAATTTATGCCAGTTTTCTTCTTGAAATAATATTTTATATGCTACAGGGAATCTGTGTAACTAAGAATTTCACATAATTCCTAAATGTTGTATGATATTCATGTAATCATTGCTTTAGAGATTTAATAAAACCTCTGAAGACCTTTGGTATAGCCTATATGGCTGTCATTATCTTTCAAACCAAAGAAATAAATACAGTACTGTACTGTAGTATGAAACCAGTTTCATTTACAGTGCATATTACATGCAAAATATATATAACTTTAATTAGTTCGTACATACTATACATACACAGTAGTGACAGTACATATTGAGGGATTATTGTCAATAATTTGTTTGAGTAAGACAGGTTAATATCAAACCGTACCTGCTATTACAGTAAGCCAATGGTGTGCTGGCTTCATGGGCCTTGACTCGTATAATTATGAGAGTTTGACACCCTATCATATGGTGGGACTAAATAAATAGTCAATGGAAGGCTTTCTAGGATTCATAACCCTTTTGATACCATATATAGATAACAACACACATCGAATTTGTCTACCCTCATTCTTTAGAACAATTGTTTATGGCACAGTGGACCTAGTCTCAGGAATTTGGCATGAGAGGATGATTTTTCATCTAGTTCCATTATTACAAGAAATCTAGATTAAAAATTTTACACTGCTTGTTTTAAACCCATCAGGGGTACAGTTACATTTGTGGAAACCCTACTCACTGCAGTTCAACTCAGAGATGACATTAGTACTGTATGGAGAGACAATTCAGTGTCCATGTTGATGTCACTCAAAGACAGTAACACTGAGAAGACTCGTCACTTTTAGATTTTACCTGAATTTCCCTGTTATAGATATTCCTTGTAACATATAGAGTATTGCATAAATAATTAACCCAGTGTAAGCATCTTGGTTAATTCTGTTGCAGTGAATATTAGCATCTACTGTATAAGATACAACCTGCATTACTTTCAACTACACTATTCTTCTGTGATATGATAACAGAATGATTGTGATCTGAAAATCCATTTTTTTCTTTGTTTCACATTTAATTTTTGTATTCCTTTAAACTGTTTATTCGTGTTATGTGTACAGGATATGAGAAATGTGAAGTGGTGAAAGTGGTGAAAGAAAACAATAGTATGAAAATTAACCAGAAGTACTGTCAAATGTTTACATAGCCTACAGGACACAAATACAAAGTAATGTGTAAAGGCCTTGAAAAGGAATAATTATAGTTATCCCCACTATCGGCTACTATAGCCTACATATCTCTTAACACACACACATGGGAAATGTAGCAGTTGCATTGGAGGACAATGAAAATACAACTACAAGTAAAAACCAAGCAAAATCAAGGAAATTAATAATTGAAGCACATAATTAGCTATCATTAGCTCTGTGTATTAGTTGTTGAGTACCATAGCTTGACTTAAAAGAGATATATTCAGGGTTCTCTATAATGATGTCGATTTCTGCTTCAAGTTTGATAGACCGGATGGAACCTGCCAGCCAGGAAGATGGCGGTGGAGGCAGGAAGGTTGGATTGGCAAGGATCGCCAAAAATCACAGTCTGTCAGGCAGCTTAAGTAGCCTGCAGAATGGGGATGGAAAACCCTTGGATGAGAAAGATGGTAAGGTCATGGGTATTAATTCAGTAACTGATATTTTCCTACAGCAATTTCATTTTAAAAAGTAGGCACAGTTATTTTTCTCCATGCTGTACAATACTTGCTAGTTAATTGGTAAATTGGTATATGGTGTAGTAGGCTATCCATTTTTCCACAACGTGATGAAGAACTTAACTGCTTTGAGCATCACTTTCATGGGAAGAATAGAGGAAACCTTACTTTCTGTCTTTCCTTATTTATATACAGTACCGGATGTACTGTATACTGTTTAAGAATATGTAATGATAGAATTGTAATATAATTTGGTTTTGGGAGTTATTAGTGTTATACAGTATGTGTTCAGAAAACTATATTTGTATCTACAGTATTACCATGTCTGCTCTTCACCCACTCTGATACAGCTGAATCAGTCACCACTTCCATTGTAGTTATATAATTCTTATTAGATATTGTTGAAAATAAAGTATTTTATAATATTGGAACTTCTTAAAAGAGATTAGAACCGGCTACAGTACAGATCTGGCTTGTTGCCATTTCATACAGAAAAATACAGCAGTTAGCCTACATGTATATAATTTATAATGTTTTTTACATTGTAGGGATGTATAGTACAATCACTATCATGCCCAGATGGTCCTTAAATCTACCTGTCAACTACTACCACACTTTGCAACTAAAATAATTGGAATTTGGATGCCATGGCTATTAAATTAATACTTGGAACCATCATTGGTCAAGAATTGGGTCAGAGTTTCATAATCCTGAACCAAAGGCAGTAATGCATAAGTATCTGACAGACAGGCTAGCTAGGAGACCTGAGAAAGATTTAGACAAGAGTGAACCACAATAAAACATGAATTTTCCTTGAGATGTTTCTATGAGCCACAGTTTGATTAAATGTTTGGTGTACTTTGTTTGGAAGTACTGTATGCAGTGTTAATTGTGCAACTGAAACGATTGATATTTCAGTCATTACCCTTTATGTGCTAAAAAAAATCTCATTTTTCATTGAAATGTGCTTAATTTTGATTAAATGTATGAGTTTCTGAGCATGATTACCATTACATGTTGCTACCGTGTGAGCTGTTATTGTGCTTAAGTGTTGAGTGACTGCTTTGAAATGCCTCGCCATGTACTGCTGTGGGCCAATATATAAAGTACAGTACCAGTCTTAGAATGAATCAAAAGGCTTCAGTCCAAAAAATGTTAGGTATCTTGGCTTGGGGATCATTTGAATTTGTGTATGACAAGTGCTTGTACACTTGCTAGATGTTTTAGTGCTTGGTGAGGTGTGTTTCAAAGCACCACTTTTATGTTGCAGTTATGGTGTGGTAACTTGGATTTTATGATGCAACTTACTAATGCAAGTAACTGTTGTGGCCTTATTTCAGAGTGTACTAATAAGTCAGACTTGCTAACCCCATCTTTCCCACCATCAGTAGTTCCCTCAATCATTATCACCCTGGATCTGCCAACCTTGTCTTCCTCAGAGCCTGGCAGCTCTCGAGTTACCCAGAAGGCATCCACTACCCCTCCTGACCAGCAAGTTTCACCATTGCGAGGTTTTGGGAAGCAAGGTCCAGCAGTCAACTTGCTACCCAACAAGATGAATGTCTCTGAGCTGAGTGGCCAGGCAGGTGACAGGAGGTCCAAATCTGAGGAAGATACCTTGTCATTTGATTCCCCTTGTCATGCTCACATTCCTTGCAGTGATCCCGATTTCATTAGAAATACAAAATCTGGTATCAGACCCTCACAGTCACTTCCTTTGGGTGAGGCCAAGGATATTGCAGCTAGCAAGGGTGAAGAGGAGAAGAGCAAGAGAAAAGATGATCAAGTTTCTCCTAAAATGAAAGGGAGCAGTGCAGGAAATGCTACACCTAAGAAAACCTCCCCGCTGCTCTCTCGTCGCTCTCGTCTTGCTCCTCCTCAGGTTAAACGCTCCAGTTCAATGACACGCCTCTCAGAAGCCATCAACCAGATACGCAATGTATGCGTTTATCCGGCCCAGCCAATTCCCACTGTCATACAGGTATGTGAAAACAGTGGTGTCAGTATTGTATGTTTGAGTAGCTAACGTAGAAGTAAAATATAGATAAACAGAGGAAGAGATTCAGCCATATTTTGAATGATAATTGACATAATCTCACAGTATTTTTAGTGAAAAGTTGCATAAAGTTTTTGTCCATTCTGAAGTACGGTAGGTGTGTTGATAAATAAATGTATGGACAGAAAGAAAATTAAATTTGTCTTTTGTTAAGCACAAACCTATCATAATCGGTAACAAAATATGAGTGACAGCAGTATTCAGGAATGATCACTCTAATAATATAATAAGTACAGTACTCATGTACTACTTGAACTGTATATAGCTAGCACTGCTGCCACGTCCACTCAAAGTTGGCATCTTTTTCCAATGTGATCCCCCCAAACAACACAAAGTAGGCATTGAGTGTCGAATACTATTCACTATAACCACTCTTATGGTTTAACTTGAACGTACTGTTACATATCCTGTGATCTATTTTTAATCATCTTCCTTACACCCATGTTCATCTGTGTACAGTATATACACAAAGATACCCATTCATATATTAAGGGACCTTGTGATGTAGTCAGAAAATTGGAGGTAAATGAGCCCTTCAAATATTGTCACGAAACGCCACCTACAGTATATGGAAGGAGCTTGTTTCGTGGCATGGTCAGGAGGAATCAGAAGCCTCCGCTATTCATACACGATCACAGGGGCCGTAATTGAAATGATTAGATTTCAGTCATTTAATATTTCTTTTATGAAAGTTCACTTTTTCACTGGCAGCAGCTGAGGAAAAAAACACTGGCAGTGGTCCAGCTTTTTTTTTCTTTCCTTGTTTTTCCCATTTCATCAATTTACCTGCCAAGACATTGTGGTGCCCGAGTACTGTGCAATGTACAGTAATTAGTAGTAAATTAGTACCAAAGTATAAAATGATGAGTATTGCATTACTATGTCTGATTCTTATCCACTTTGTTTTATGCAATATTTTATTATCTTTAGTAGCTTTTGTGGTCCTACATGAATCCCCTGATTTAAGTCATATTTGCTATATTGTAACACTGTATATTTCACAGGCAGTTAGGTTATGTACTTAATAGAAAATTATGTAATAAGTATGAGTCAGATGTGGCCTATTAATCACCACATCACTGTCGTGTATAAGAATTATCTTGAACTTATTGCTTTTACATTTTAGGCAAAATTGAAAGTGCTTGACATAGCATAGCTAAATGTGAAAAAAATGTGTCCTAACTTCCCCTTGAAATTAACAGAGATTGATATAAATAGTCATGACTTAAATTAGTGATATACAGTACAAATGCTCGAAAAAGTATCAGAAAAAAATATTATTAAAAGCATTGGCACTCTCATTCAGACTCTTTTTTGAGTGATTGTACCATATTTTCTTCAGCATTATGTGTTGACTGTAAGAATGTTGTCTTGGGTAACCTAATAGGATGTTATATAGATTTTATTGCAGTGTTATTCTTGTTAATTTGTAAATGTGTGTATGACTAACTATAGCACTTTCTGTATGTCAGTGTGTATAGTAGCAATGTTTATGATGTACTGTACTGTACAGTTGAGCAAGTAGAAAGTGCAAGTAAAATATGGGTGTAGGCCTATATGACCATATCAGGCTACCACTTAAAATTTCAGTCAGTTACTTTCCACTTTACATTGGATCTAGAGTCTTAGTGATTCATTGATAAAAATACCATGGTTTATTTCAAAGAACTGAAATATATTGCCATATAAACTCATTTTTTTTTTTTTTTTTTTCACTTTCTACATGCTCAACTGTACATGTCCATTAATGCATGTTTTTGAAGCTTCACATATCTATTTGTATCCTATAGCAGTACTTTATATAAAAGTATTGACTTACTAGTCTCCCCACCAACTGTATGTAATTTTGTGATTTCAGATATTGCTTCCTTTGATATCATATAAATTCTTTCTTAAAAGAATACATACCGTACTCGTATGAATATATACATGTACAGTACGGTATGCATTTGTGTGTTTGCTTTAGTGTGAATTTGTGTGCAATGATGTAAACTTAGATACGTATGTTTGTTCATAGAGTGTAAAATGAATTGCTAAAAGGTAAAACAAATACGGTGTTGTGGCAGTATCGTGACCTTGGAAGTAATTGTGTATGCTGTTGAGGGACACACTTTCTCCTATGATAAGGTATTTTTGTAGTCAGTGGATAGCAAGACATCAGGTGATCTCCATTGAGGCTTTACTTCTGCTTTAGTCTGACTTACACATGGATTATTATCAAAAAAGGAAAAGATTCAGCCTGGGTCATATCTTTTGTGTGTGTACAGTTTGCTATTCATCAACATGTTCATTCTCTTGTTATTATTGTGCATTGAGAAGGTGGGAATGTTGCATGTTGCCTTGGATGTGATGTATTTACTTAAGATTCCTTATTTTTTAAGAAGTTAAATTTATACCATTGGTAGCCTACTTATGAGGTTATTAAAGCTTGATTGATATTTTTTTGTTACAGGGCGGTTTTAGGGAGCCAAAATTAATGCATGCATTTGATTAATAGTACACCAGGAAATGTAGTGCATAATAGGGAAGCTTCATTAATGTTGTATTTGGCTTGGAACTCCTATTAAGATGCTGAGTGACAGTTGGATGCAGATGGTGGAAATCAGTGATACCAAAAACTATATTTTACAATAGAAATAGAGAAATGATGGAAAGTGCTATTTTTTTATTTTTTATGCCAGAAAAGGGAAAAATTTCACTTGATATAAGTGTATTTGTACAGTAAGTATTGAAGTACATGTATTGCAATAAGGAGGAAAGAAACCTGTTGTGTGATTTAAGAATTACACTGCAAGATCTCACAGTTACTTTCATGACGTCTTTGCTGCACAGAATGATGAGGTGGTAACAGAGACCAGGCTCCAGCCACAACTACAGCTATCACCAACTTCGGTACGGTTTCCTGAGTTTGAGGTAAACGGTAGTGTTCCCCTTACTCCACTCACCGCCACAATCTCTAGGACTGACCGAACCCGCATACAGTCTCCCAAGCTAGCAAGAAGTACAGCCTTTAGAGAGGCGACCAAGGAAAATCGAAGAATATCCTCTGATCCCCTCCTTATCAATGCATCCCTCAGTGCTCAGGTTCCCAGCTTAAAACCAGACCCTGAGAGTGGTGTGTCATTACAAAGTGTGTCTAGTCCAAAGTGTGTTCCTGTAACCCAGTCTGGCTCCAATGTTATAGAGAATGGATTTTGTAATAGCAGCAATCCCTCAAGCACTAAACCTGAAATAATTAGTACCTGTAGTAAAGCTTCAAGTACAAGTAGTGAATCTCCAGGAGGTGTCAGTATCACCAGAGACTGCCACAGACGAAGCACTAAACGAAAAATGAGGAAGAGGAGTGTGGAGAAATGCTCTAACCCCCTGGAGAACAACACTGTGGGTACAGAACTGAAGCATGCCAGTTCTGTACCCGACAGCCTCCTGATGACCGGCGATGATGCGTTGTGTTACAGTGCACCTTACCTCCACTCACAACTGGTAGGTCGTAGCAGCACCTGTAGTAAAGTAGTGTAGTCAGGAAAGAGCTGTTTTTCTGTAAATGGTAATGCAGATTTTCATACAATACAGTATAGTTGCATCATGCCATTTTTTGTATTAACTGATTAGTGATTTTTAATAGGACTACTATGCGTTAGAGATACTACTTACATGCATGGAGAGTATGCTACAATATCAAAGCTATCATTTACATAAATTTGGTGAGTGAAGATAGAGACGAGTTAATCACTTTTATGCAGTATCATACATGGCTGTTTTTGGACCTTATACAGTACTGGTATAGTTTTATGTAGCTACATTATCTGTTTCTTTGCAAATCTAATTCTGATATAAGTCAGTATTCAGAAGTATTTTGGTACGGTAACTTCTAGATTAAATCTGATTATCCAAAACAGCATTTAAGAGTCTACTTTACCGTACTTACAAATATTGTACTGTGTTTTAGGTACAGTACTTTAATCTTAAGTTAGAATGGAATATGTTACTGTACAATTTCTATTTTGTCTTGAATAGAAGATATGCAATGCTGCATCTAATATGAAATTTTGCAGTTGCATTGGAGTATATTGTTACTTTTTGAGCTGCAAGACATGAAATATCCTTGACCTTCTGGTACCCTCTTTTATTAACAATTTATTATTAATTGGCTTTAATATATGTTACTGTTTCTTGCATGATTTGCATGATATTATTATTGTCATATAACTGGACAAGCAGTGAGGTATGTGGCATTTTATTTCAAGTTTGTTGTAAAAGTGTATTGCAGTAGTTTTTCCATTGGAATACATTTTAAGGGAAAGCATGCAGGATACTAAAATACAGTATCAAGATTTTATTTAATTTTTCTGATATTTACAACATATGAATTTTTTATAATAATGACAGGACTTCTTATGATTATAATACTTTACTGTAGATTATAGTCCTTGTTAGACAGATTTACACATACATAAAGTATTTACAGTAGTTGAACTTCTGTGTGATTCATAATGTAATATTCTGAGTTTTATGGTATTATAAAGTTGTTAAATTGTCTACCTATTGGAAAATTTGCATATCGTGGCATAGGTTAATTTAATGAAGTGTTTGGCCCCGGCAGGAACATGAAAACCTGAACCGGCAACCCTCATGGTATGGTTTCAAGCAACCTTCCACTGATGCTACTGATGCTGAGGACCAGGAGGTAGGGTTATGCATTGCGGATAAAGCAACAAATTCTAAATTATACTGTACTATTAACCATTAAGCCGCGGGCCTTATTACCAGTGGCAATTCGTGTCTTGCGGGCCTCTCTCCCGCGGTCACTATGTAAACAAAACATTTGATGGCTAATAGATTGTAAACCATTCATGCTACATAAATAAATAATACAGGATATTGAAGTACAAACCTTTAGCTGTCTCCTGATGTACCCATTCGCTTTTACACTCTATTTACACTATATTTACATATCTAAGTAAGTTTTCACACTCTAATTTCTTCATAAACCATGTCAGAATCACATTTTTCATCACAACAATATGAAATATAATGGCTCTTGTCATTTTTACATATATATATGGTAATTACAGGAAAAGAGGAGTGATGAAAATATGTCCTTCCACCCTCACTGTTTGAGTAAGACTGACTGGTGGTGGTTGGGAGGGTTGTGGCAGTTTCTTGGCTGCCACCGTCATTGTTGCCACTCGGAAACTATAGTCCTTACGCTCTAAGGAGTCCATTCTGGGTGTGGCAGACTTCGTGTTTTGCCACTAGCCATGCTGCCAAATCAACCTTAGTATATTCCTCTCTCTCTCGTATTTCCTATGTATGTGTTATTGGAAATTGTTATTTTTATATATTCTGTATATAGTAAAGGAGCTTTACGTATAGTACAATGAGTTTCACTTTTTAAGATTATAACAGCAATTTGAATAAATTCTATGACACCTGGCAGCACAGAGCCGTTTCCCCATGTTGCCACACTGAGGCAATACTGGGTCACTGACTCATTTTTTGCCTGACCACCACCCGATAATTTATGGTCAAATTGGCAATGTCACACTCGAGGGAATTCCAACTTCTGCCCCACCCAGAACGGACTCCTTTAAGTGCAATGACTATAGATTGTTATGGGCCGCGCAAATTTAATAACTGTCTGTCGAATGAATGCTACACCCGCTGTGCTCCAGACTTGTTGCTAGTATCGAAATTTTACTACGCCCGCGAATTAAGAGAAAATCAGTACCCAGTAGCCCAAATCTTAACAATGTTCATATGCAAACTTCTTCAAAAAAGGAAAGTTGTAGGATGATGGGTATAGTTAATAATAAGATCAAAATTATTATCATCATCATCACTACCACATTTCCATTTTTTCAAGGGGTAGGGAGACTCTAGCGCCAGTACAGGACCCCTGACAGGCAAGGGGTCCAGCTCCAAGACTATTTGAGCTTTAGTAGTGTCATTGCTGGAGAGTGGGGTCCACAACCATCACTCCCCCCCCGTATCATAGGGGATACGAGGCTGACTGCACCTCTGTGAATTATTGTAAATTATTATAAAATATTTTATTTTATTTTATTTTTTTTCAGGATGTCGTCCTTCCTGGATGCCGTTCAGCTTCCCTGGATGAACTGAACACTCTTGGTCTGTCATGTGGTCTACCAATTATATCACCACTTGATGCTAAAAGGAAGTAAGTTAAGAGCCTCGTCAGTTTCATGTTTTCAAACAGCGCTGAAGTATTAATGTAAGTTGAATTTTATTTTTTCTTGAAGCAGAATTTACAGGCACAAAAAAAAAAAAAAAAAAAAAAAATCTCTAATATCTATCTATCTATAGCTCCGACGCCTCGTTCCCTCCGGGAACTCCCCTCAAGGGGGTGGCCACGGCAGAAGTGTCTCCAGTTCTCCCTGTTCCAACACTCCCTCCTTACTTGTTCAAGCCCTCCTCTGCCCCTCATGTTTCTCTCCTTTACATACTCTTCCACTCTGTTCTGCCATCTAACCGGAGGTCTGCCTCTCACACCAGGTCCTACAACTTCACTTCCATACACCTTCTTTACAAATTCCTCGCCTTGCATTCTCTCCACATGTCCATACCATCTCAATGTATTACGTTTCACTCTCTCAACCACTCCACACTCAATACCAATTGCCTTCTCACTCATACCACATCTCTCATATACACTCTCATTACTTTCTCCATCCCATCTAGTAAGTCCACATGCTCCTCTCAAGTAACTCATTTCCACAGCACCTATTCTAGACTGATGCGCCCTATTCCATGTCCATGTCTCCGACGCATATGTCAGTGTTGGCAGGATTATACTATTTCGTAGTCCCCTTTTCACTTCCATACTCACACTTCTACCCTTCATAATCCTCCCCAGTGATCCTATGACCTGTCTACCCTTCACTGCTCTCTCCCTAATTTCTCCTTCCATACTTCCATGTTTACACATAACTGTACCCAGGTACTTAAACTCCTTCACTTCCTCCATCCTCTCACCCCTCAGAGTTATCTCACACTTCGTCCCAGTTGGTACAGCCACTCTGTAAGGTGTAGCAAAGTCAATCACTTCAGTTTCTGCTCTTTCAAATACCATCACTTTACTTTTACCCACATTCACCTTCAATTTCCTTCGTTTACACACAGACTGAAATTCGTCCACCACTCTCTGTAAATTCCTTTCACTCTCAGCCATCAGCACAGTGTCATCCGCATACAAACTTGCCACCAGGGACCAATTTGCTTCATTCAACCTCAACTTCACCCCCCGACCATTCACTTTGGCTTTCACCTCTCTCATACAACCATCCATATATATATTGAACAGCCATGGTGACATAACACACCCCTGTCTCAGCCCTACACTAATATTAAAACTCTCACTTAGATCACCCTCTACCCGTACACATGCTTTTGCATCTGCATAAAAAGCCTCAATGCCTTTCAGTAAAGGCCCCCCAACTCCATAAATTCTCAACACCTCTGTCATAGCTTTCCTATCAACTCTATCATATGCCTTCTCCAAGTCCATGAAGGCAGCATACAACTTCTTACCCTTCCCAATATACTTCTCCACTATTGATTTTAATGCAAATATTTGGTCCACACATCCTCTACCCTTTCTGAACCCTCCCTGCTCCTCACTAACTTTATTCCCAGTTACTTCCATCAGTCTCGCAGTCAGAACCTTCCCGTAAACCTTCCCCGGTACACTAAGAAGGCTTATTCCCCTATAGCTACCACACTCATCCTTACTTCCCTTCCCCTTATACAAAGGTACAATTATGGCTCTCCTCCAATCCTCTGGCACCTCTCCCTGCCTCCAGGCCAATGTACATATAAGCAACATCCACTCCACCACTACCTCCCCCCCACACTTTAACATTTCAGCAGTTATCCCATCCACCCCTGGTGCCTTTCCCATCTTCAACTTTCCTATTGCTTTCCTAACCTCTTCCCTTCCTAAATCTCCCTGTACACCCTGTCGTCTACCACCTGCCTCCATCCCCATGCATGTCACCACCGCCTCCCCTCCCGTCCCCCCATTCATCAGACCATCAAAATGCCTCTTCCACACTTCTTTCACTTCCTCACTTCTACTCACAGTAACTCCATCCTCTCTCTTCATTCTCACACTACCAGACTTTCCTTCTCCTCTTTCTCTTTTAACCTCCTTCCAGAATAATTTCTTGTTCTCTTTAAACTTTTCACTCAGCTTCATACCAAACTCCTCATCCACTCTCCTTTTACTCTCACTCACCATCATTTTCACTTGTCTCTTACACACATTATATTCTCTTTTCCATCTCTCTCTCACTTCTTCCGGCACATTCCTCTGTAGTGTTCTCCGATATGCCTTCCTCTTATCCTCTACAGCATCTTTCACTTCTTCTGTCCACCAAGCACTCCCTTTCTTGCCCCTCTTCTGTGACTTATATCCTACTACCTCTGCTGCTGACCTTAATACTCTCATCTTAAACATTTCATACACCGCATTCACTCCCACTCCCTCCCCTATCCCCATCCTTACATCCCCCAGCACCTCACCCACCCTCCTCTTATATTCCTCCCTATACTCTTCTACATCTAATTTCCCACTAGCCACCACCCTCTTATTCCTCACCCCTTCATCCCTCCTACTATACTCCCACTTAACCCTAACCTTCATCCTCACCAACACCGCAAAATGGTCGGAGCAATGGACCATTCCTCTCACTACTTTTGCGTCATACACATCCTTCCTCAACCTTTCATCCACTGCCACATAATCAATCAAACTCTTCTGCTCTCCTCTCTCATCCCTTCTCTTCCATGTATACCTGTGGATCATCTTGTGCTGAAAGAAGGTGTTCGCCAAGAACAACCCCCTCTCAGCACAGACATCCACCAGATATTCACCATTCTCATTTGTTCCTTCTACACCCCATTTACCCACAATATTCCCCACTTCCTCACCTCCCACCTTTCCATCTCTAATAAAGTTGTAGATATTCTTAACTTTGAAATAGCTTGTGTTCGAATGTACTATTGCCTCCAATAATAATGACCCACACTCCTCAATACCTATGTGTCCCTGGTGAACCTTCTCTGCACAACAGGTTAATCAGGGTAAGAAGGAGAGAGGGAGAAGAAAGTCTCCCTCTACCCCTTGTGTAATTTGTAGCACAGAGAAAGTTCACCAGGAACACAAAGGTATTAAAGAGGAAGGGTCATTATTATTGGAGGCAATAGTATCAGGAGTGGGTACACAGAAACTATGTTTCTACTGGACAGTAGTTTTGGGTCCATTATATTGTGGTGTGTGGAAAAATCCCATGACCACCAATACTGTAGATATATGAATTACTCCTAGGGAGGAGTGAAGTGTTAACACTGAATAGATGAATGGAATATATATTCTTATAGATATACAGGATACCTATTGGGTTTATAACTGTGAACTGGGGTTGAAAATACTACAGTATATTACTTTATAGGTGCTGTTATGTAAATGAAACTATTTTTTTATTTACTTTTTTTTTTTCAGGAGCTACTTATTTGGAGGATTAAACAGTTTACTTGGTGCTACTGAATTAGACCGTTACTTCCCCAATCGGACTGTTAGCCTGTTTATTGCTACATGGAATATGAATGGCAAGGTAAGTGCCAGTTTTATGAGTTTTACTAGAGCCTGCAGTATATTTAGAGCAATAATTGCCTGGTTCTAGACATTAAAATGCTCAGCAAATTATAATGTCAAATTTGAGTAGCTGTAAGGCTTGTCTGAGTACTGTACTTCAAACTTATGAATCATGTCTGTATTAACCCTGTACTGCTTTGCTTTGATAGGAGCCACCAGTGAATCTTGAGGCTTTCCTGCTTCCTGATGACTTGGATCAAATGCCTGACTTGTTTGTAGTGGGCACACAGGAATCTGGGGGTAGCCGTTCAGAGTGGGAGGTATGTTGTCTTATTGTCATTGAGAAATATTTTTGCATGATTCTGTTTGGTAGATATATTTCATAATACTAAAATGAGGATGCACAGGTAGAGTAAAGAGAAAGTATGCAACATTGTCTTTTCATCATTTGCTTAATCTTTTGTATCAATTATGGGCAAAAATTCATGAAGTGCAGCTTAATTGTTGTTTCTATGTAAGTTCAGAAATTGTAAGTTTCTTTGAACTGACATTTTAAGAATGGTTCCCACTGCATTATGTAGTAAATACAGTTGACTGAGTTTAAACAATCATGAAGCATCAGGAAACTTTTATTTACTTTTACCTCATAGAGAACCTCTATTGGGTTTTTGCAAAAATTGATGATGGCACAAAATATGATAACCATGATGTATGTCAGCCAAATATGAATGTGTTAATGTTATGCTTGCATCTGTAAAAAATGTAATGTAATGATAATCACTAAACGTAATATAAGTTGTTAAATGCTCAAATTACTTCTCTTGAATTTACTTCAATTGGTTGCTGTTCATGTCTTACCATTTCCAGATTCGTCTACAAGCAACTATTGGGCCTTCTCATGTCCTTTTTACCTCAGCCATATTTGGTGTTCTTCATTTAATCATCTATATGCGCAGGGATCTCGTTTGGTTCTGTTCAGGTGAGATTTTGATCCTCCAGTTCAATATACATACATATACATATACCAGGCCTTCATCTCCACGCTGGAGGTAGCCTCGTCACGTCACACACCCTCCGAAACAAAATGCCCAAACATAGAAACCCCCCCCCCCCCCACACACACACACACACTCCACATCTCAACCCCTCAATCACTGTTGGAGGAAGGAGCCCCCCACCGCACAACCTCATCTCCTTGTGAGACTACAAGGGGTACAGTCATGTTTGCATCCATATAAGATTTGGTATAAGATTTGGTAATAACACATTGCAGACAAAATGATGTTAATTTCATGTTGCAGTTTCATCCTTAACTTATTTATTATCAAATAAAAGTTGTAATGCTATAGTCAAGACAATTAACAGTATGGGCCATGTGTGCTGAAAGAAACACTATAAATCCTAAAGCTTGTAATTACTGTAAATTTTTCTCATCTAGGTGATTAGTTAACTGCAGACATCTGTTAACCAATCTGATAGAAAATGGATTAGGATTATGTGCCAGGTTAGCTATAGGACAGGGTAGAGTTACAGACCAACGTACTGTGGAAATACTAGTTTGTCATTATAGTCACAGGTAAAATTTAAGTGTCTGTTTTCCTGTACAATATTAATATCTGTGGAAAAATAATCTTCAGCAGTTGGTTACTTGTCTGCATTCTGTGTATAATTTTGTACTTTTCCTCTGCAAAATTTAATAAATAGACATGTGAAATTTGAATTATGTAAAACAATTGCATTACAATTTTGCTTTCCATTTCACAGTACCTGAAGAGGCAACGTATAGTCTCCGTCCAGGTATTGCTTACAAGACAAAGGGAGGAGTTGGTATAGGCTTTCAATTTTTTGGTAAGTTTATGCTGAAGAAAGTTTGAGATAACTATTCTGCATTAGTTACAGTTCAGTTGACAGTCACAATCCTAAATGAGTATCAATTCCTTGGAGTTTTGAAAAATCTGTATAACACTGAACAACATCCAAAGTTTTTTCTAGCTTTAACTATAAGTACTTATTTAACTGTTGGACAATAATGATGCATACCTACTTATCACTAATTTCTTATTTGCAGGTACAAGGCTGCTGTTCATTTGCTCACATTTAACAGCCCATGAAGAAAAGCAAGCACTACGCATACAAAACTTTCGTAATATTGTCCGTTCCTTGGACATTCCCCGCCTCCTACCTAAAAGACACAAACATAAAGGTCAGTAGAATCGGCAATGTGTCCTCTGTATAACAAACTGGATTATTTCTCTTATTTTTTGCGCTGAAATTCATAATAGTTGATAATTAATCTTTGGTAGCATTATTATGAAAAATCGAGGCGAGCAGTAGAGAAGGATATGGTGAGAATTGTATTTAGAGTTTGAAGACTTGGCAGTGTAGGAAATGCTGAAATCTTTGAATTGTGTTGTGTGAATAAATTACTCAATCACAGAGATAAAATGGGCTTGTAGAAAGAACTGATGAATATAGGGTGGTAAACATTTTTTCATCACCCTATATTCATCAGTTCTTTCTACAAAAAATACTTTATTTATGTTTCGGGGAGTATAATATTATGTTATGGCCTACAACCGCACTTTAATTTTCCAGTTCATGTAATGGCTCCTTATACCAAGGGTATATGAAATGACTTGTTTGTGGATATTAGTATTTGTGAAAGAGCAGCTGATAATTTTACTGGCATGAAAGAGGAGAGGAATGTTAATGTGGCTCAATTTACAGTATGGTATTAGAGTTGGAATATTGTTTTGTAGATGAAAATTTTTATCACAAAGACCGTAAGTTTAGAAAAACATTATTAATTTGTATTCATATGGATTGACACCTTGTTCCCCCTTAAGGGGTGAACAAAGTAGAAGTGTAACAACTTTTCAACCCTATTTGGCAATGTTTTACTAGAGACCAGATTATGATATTCATCTCAGAAGGGTTATTCATTCCCAGTCCCCTAAAAGTGGATTACTTCTTTGCTTGTAGCATCTTGTTCCAGACATTTTTTACTTCCATGCCCAGACCACGTAATTGATACAGTTTTCCTCATTTCAGATGTGACATACCAGTATGATTGCGTATTTTGGCTTGGCGATTTAAATTTCCGTCTTGCAGTGAATCGTGATCATGTATTCGAGAAACTGAAAAACAAAAAACCTGACACCTACCAGCACCTCATGCAGTGGGATCAGCTTTCACAGGCTCGTCAAAAGGGTTAGTGTGTACTTGTAGTGGGCCTCCAAGCGCTGGAGCAAGCCTCCTTATCTATCTGTCTTTATCTCTGAAAACTTACCTCCTCTGCAAATATCCTTACAAAAAAGTCTCCAATTTTCCCTGTTCCATGTCTTTCTCTTTCACTTTTATTTTAATCTTTCCTGATCATGCGACTGACAGGTGGTCTCACTCTCACTCCCTTGCACCTGTATAATCAAATAAAAAAAAAGTTCTATGTGACTTGCAGCTATATTCTTTATATATGAGCTCACCCTTAGCCGTAGGTTGAACATTTGAAAAGGGAAGAATTTTGTGGATATATTTACAGTATCTTTTCCTTGATTATTAAATAAAGAGGAGAATATTTATGACTCCTCCTCTTAGTGGATATTTTTGATGATGATGGTAAACTACATATATTAGATTCCTTACTCTTTATCCTTCTCTGTGAAATATATGCTGTAACCTAAAGCAATGAACTTTACAGGGGAAGCATTCAGTGAGTTTGAAGAAGGTGAAATCAACTTCCCACCGACATTCAAGTATGACCCTGGGACAGACCATTACGACACTTCCTCCAAGCAACGTGTTCCTTCATACACAGACAGGATCTTATTTAAGGTATGATCTTATTGTAATGTTTTATTACTTGAAATGAGACCTCTGGACACTCTTCCATATTTGAGACATCATAATTATATTCCCAGATTTTCTAGCATATTCTGGTTATGATCTGTCTAGCTGGCAACCCAGTTTTAAGTTTAATGTTCATGGAATAGCTCCTTCCATCAAAGGAATATGGAGGATGGTAGATAACTTTGTTTTGGATGTAGATATTTGTGGGGGGGGGAGCTGAGATGTTAGTGGGATACAAAGGAGTGAATATTGTGTGGCCCATATCACTGGTAGACTGTACCTCTCTCTGTCTTTTCTGAGTTTCCTTTTCTGTCATTAGGTCTGGACCACCCCACTCCTTGACAAAATAGAAATACTCTGCTTATATATAGCTCTCATACCTTGTTCCAAAAGGAGAGTCTCCTCAAGGGAGTGGCCACAACAGGAATGTTTCCAGGTTTACCTGTTCTGACATTCCTTCCTTGCTCCTCCCTATCCATTCGCTTTCTTTTTTTACACATACTGTTTGTAGATGCAAGAATTTGTGGTGGCAGTGCTGAGAATTTTGTGGGCTTAAAATGGAGAGTAAATTTGAGTGTGAATGTGTCCGTTTTACTGGGTAAATTGTCTCACTTCTGTATTTTATTTTCATTTTCTACCTCTGGTTCTAAAGCTCCCACTCCTTAAAGAAGGGGAAATGGGGTATTGATGATGATGATTGTTCTTACCCTATTCACCCACCTGACTGGTGGTCTCCCTCTCACACCAGGGCCCTCAATCATAATGTATAATTTCTTTCCTTTTTTTAATCTGGATTTCTCACACCATGACAAAAGAGAAATGGGATCTTGATGAGCATGAGAGTTGTAGATATGAAGTATGTGCACCACAGATTTACTTTCTATTTCAGAGTAGTCGAAAGGCAGTCACATGTACGAGCTACACTTCCTGTCCGCTGTTCCGGACATCAGACCATAAGCCTGTGTTGGGGACCTTCCAATGTAAAATCAGACCTGGCAAAGATGAGTAAGTACTTTCTCTGTGATTTAACTGGGGTTTGTTGTTGCCCCTCCTGTGAACTGATAACACACACTCACTCTTTTGGCTTGTCATTTTACTGCCCCTCTGTCATCACAGTCATATTATAAAATACCGAATATCACCTGTGTATTTGTAATTCTTTATGCTGTATGTATTTGCATTGTTCTTAAACTGCATTATGGTGTTGTCCATTAATAGTTAGTGCCATATATTTTGAATGATTTTAGTGATGGAGTTATCTCATTAATAAGAATTGCTTTGTGTCCTTCCCCCTTCAGTTGGTACAGTTGGCTGAGTAGAAAGTTCAAAGTGTATAGAAGTGGTTTATAGCTTTCTGTAGTCAGCACACATTTTTATGAATGAGTTACTCAGAAGAGCTTGCACCATATATCACAAACACAATCCTCAAAGCCCTCCTATCAACCCAATGATACAACATTTGAAAGTCCATGAAGGAAGCATACAACTTCCTGCCCTTCCATAGTTACTTCTCAACTGTTGATTTTATGACAGCGATCTAGTCCACACATGCCTTACCCCCCCTGAACCCCTCCTGCTCCTCGCAAATGTACCCTCTATTACTTCTGTTCATCTCTCTGTCAGTACTTTCCCATACACCTTTCCTGGCACACTCCTTTCTATGCACTTTACACTTGTACAGTGATACAATTAAAGCTCTCTTCCAGTCCACCGGCACTGCTCCCTGTTTCCATCCCCCATTTGGAGCTGATGTCACCCACCTTGGTCAGGGTGCACTTTTGGGGATGAACACTGTTGAAATTAACTATTCAAAAGTACTAGAACAACTTGTCTTTCACTAAGTAAAAGTTTTTCGTAGACTAGCAAATATTTTGCAACAAAACTGTATAGATCACTCATTTTTCATCTTTTGTGAACTGTATCATTATCAGAGTTTTCATAGTAATGTCCCATTTCTGGCTATAGTATTCTTTTGTCTTGTGCCTCTGCCAAGGAACATCCAGTTTATGTTTATTAGGGCATCTTCAACTGTCAACTGCCTTCTATCACAGTACAGTACAGTATACAGTTTAGCAGAAAATATTGACTGTGAAGTTCAGGTGGAATTTTGTTGTGCATACACACAAGTACATGTGCTAACTTGGTAAGCACATTTGTCTAATTATTTTTTGTTCGTATTATGCTCCATGGAAGCCTTTATACCAGGTAATTTTATTCTTGAATGCTTTTTTTTTTGCAGAATGTGGGTTATTGTATGAGAATTTTTGGAATACATGTTTTCTGAATTACAGCTGTTTGTGTTAATATAATTTAGCTTTAGAGAAGTCTCTTTTAAGGGATTGTAGGGATAACTTCTGCTCCCACTTTCAGTGACTGAACTGTTGTACTGTATATTAATACTTGACAGCTACCAATATTTCAGTCTTTTACTGTACTTGTCATTGATACTCTGTCTTCATCACAAGACTTTGAGGGGCAGACTATCAATAAATCATTCCAAAGTTATAAATATTGTTGTGCTTTTACTGTATCTTGCTTCTTTGCATGCTTATTACAGGACTGTACAATCAGAACAAATTAAACACCTGGAGCTTGAGGCTTTCCATTTGATAAGTTAAATAGTGTGGCTTTAGCCAGAGTATAGTAAGTTTGCCCTCCAGCAAAAGTGGTTTATAGAAAAAAAGTATGTTCTTCAGCAAGAACTATCTACCATACAATTGAATTATGGTGTTGTGATTTTCAGAGTTATATTTTAACTGTCACATATTCTTTAAGCACTGTAATATGTGTTTATAAATATTTGGAAGCTACCATAGCTGTTTCTAATTTTTAGGCCTCATTTCCTAGAACACCATATTTAAGGTTTTTGATCACATATTAGGTAATTTTTCATTAAATGAAAACCACTTATGATAAGAAATTAACCTCATTAATACTGCTTTACATAACTGCTTTAATTCTTCACCTGTCTGTAGTTTGTAATGTAATTTAGTATCATGATTGTGATAGCAGTAATACAATCCACTGTAGGATCCAACCAGTCTAGAAGGGTAGGATTAACAACCATGAACCACAATCCACAGTTACTGTACAGGGAGAATGGGAGGGGGTATGTTGGGAGTGTGGGGGTGCATGTGGAAACAATTTCTTTTGGAGTGGCTATGTATGTGAATGTATATATGTCATTGAGAATACCTTGACAGTTTACCAACATGAGAAGTACTGCTGGCCACAAGAATTTTCACACACCCAGTTGTTTTCAAGGGTTCTCAACATATGGAAAATATAGCTCTATGTAACTGCAACATAACATTATTCTAAGGTTTGTTGTTTTGCAATCACCGAGTCACTTGGTAGACCAGTCAATGAAGTGATTCCAGAATAAATACCTCTCTTTCCATATAGCCTGTGTAAGAATTCATGTGGCCAACTGTACCATACATTTAGAGATATACTACTGTACCTACACCCACGTTTATATCCACATATTAATTCAACTGGAGCTGTCCATTCTGGAGGAGAGCACACTAACCTCTGAGCTATGAGGAACCGTAATTAATTGTACCATTCTAGAAACAAATATATATAACCTGGTTTTAAAATTAGGAACTAAATAGATTGAGTGACAAGTTTTTGAGAAGGAGATTCATTTCAATCACGTTGAATGAAAAGGTGGGTTTGGGGGTAAACCTGCTATTATTACTGTATTCCAAATTGTCAGTTGCTGTGTCAATAAGGGATCCCAACCAGCTCTGATTACCACCACTAATTATATTTGAATAAGTGTGGTGCATCCTAATGCATAAGACAGAAGTAAATGTCTTCTGGCCCATGTGACTACAATAGTAAATAAAACTAGACTGAATGCCTATTGTGTTGGTAAATGACAAAATCCTTATGAGGATATCTAAGTACTTTTGTGTATACTTAGTAAATCTCTCTACTGAGTACTTTGTATGTTTTCATTAAAATATTTCCAGCATGACATTTCAGTCATCCCACTTTTACACATACTTTATCAGTTTCGGGTCATGTTACTTGATTGATAGGTTGCTTTTTACAACAGACCTTTAAAGGTTAAAGGTATCTGTGTGATACAGTGTGATTGTACAGCTTTCTTAGGTGTCCCTGAAATAGGTATGGTGAAATCACTATGTACATGCTGATAAACTGTTGTGACAGCTTTATTTACATAACACAAAATGAATTTGTGTTTTGAAGTACCTGTACTCAACATTATCATTTTTATGTCCAGTAGTCCATCATGGTCAGCTGAATGGAAGATTACTTTAGGAAAAAAATGAGTATTTAGATAAGGTTGTTTTTATCTTGTCTCTTCTTATTACTGTACTTGGTTTGATGTTCTTTATGTTTATGTATTATCATAATATGTACTGATGTGTTTCTTGTAAATCCAAGTACTGTATATTGTATATATCATTCTGATGTATTTCAGTGTGCCGCTGGCTGCAGGTCTCTTCAATCGTGAAGTGTACATTGAGGCCCTGAAGCGCAGACGGAGGTTTTTCAGCCAGCCCTCGCTACGCAACTGTCCGGTCCAGTAGTTTTCTTTCATGGTGTTGGGTGTTTCTACTGGTATTGTGGGCCATATTCAAGAACATTGTCTTTGCATGGTGTGGTAGATCTGGTGCTTCAGGACTAGTGGTAATATTTGTTGGAATGGTATGTTGGAAGAAATCTGACTTTATTGTCATTCTGATACCTTAATCAGCTTGAGTGTAGTAAATTTAATTCTGTAATGTAATTTGAAAATATTTTTGGTATGTAAAGTACGAGTTGATTTCCAGCATACCAGAAGATGACAAATAATAGGCTATGAAACTATTAGCCACACCCTGATGCTGTTCTTGAATATGACTTTGTACAATAACTTCGCATACTAAACATGGTTGTTGTACCAGGATTGCCCCTTTGAACAATAGTGAGTACAAGATAGATGTCTCAAAGCTTGTTAAAAAATAAATATATATCTAGTGAATATGAAGTATTCAGCTTGTTAGTCTCAGAAATCATAATATATTATTATTGCACTATATGATGCAAATAATGAGCTGTATAGGAAAATGGCAGTAATCTTTATCATGCCACCTCATGTGCCAAAGTTGTCTTCTATCAAAACATGAATGACATTTTTATGAAGGTGTTAATTTGATGATTACTTGCCCATGGTAAGTTGCTGTTACTTAATATACAGTACTGTATATTGCATTATTATATGACATAGTAAAAGATGCACATAAATAGAAATTGTAATAGTTTTTACTGGAGTTGGAAGTAAAGAATACTCATTAATTCATAATATTATAGAGTTATTATTTGTACAGATTGACATTTTACTAATATATTGGTTAATAACATATCCATCCTTGCAAACTATGTACTGTATTATTGCCTTAATGCAGATCTAGAGTATTATTGCTTTAAGTTACAATAAAAAGTGTCACTCTGTCACAAATATATGTTTCATAAAATGTATAAAGTACTGTGTACATTACAAAGAGAGAATGAAGGCCGTGTTCAAGAACCATTATTATAGAATGTTGTGAAGTGGAAAATAGTAAGAATAACCCAACATAACACAAGATTTGTAAGGAAGCATACAACATATTTTATATGTACTCGAAAATGTACAGTATAAACAACTCTCTTTTTGTTTATTAGGTTGCTAAAATGTAGAATATAGCTTAGCAATTACATAAGTTACTGCTGTGAATCCCTCAATTTTCTGAAAGTTGGCAGATATGTTGAAATTTGATCTTAAAACAATTTTAAATGTCAGTGGCGTAATTTATTGTGAGAATCTTACCGGGAGTACCGCACAGGTCATAACTTAGAAACACATCATTTTTGAGGGAAATACAATACTAGAGAAGTAAAGTGGTTTAGAATGTTAAATACTACTGAAATATCAAAAAAACGCATTACAGTATGAGGTTTCCTGCCTGCTGCTATTACTTTTAGGCTATATGAGCCTACCCTTTATTGCCTGTATTATAGCACCACTTCACTCAACTACTATATATTAGGAAATCTTGAGAGGATTATTATGATGGTACCTGTTTCTTGACATAGAATTAATAACTTTATTTTCCCCACTCGTATTAAAAAGAGTTTGAGTTTGGAAATTTGTGCTGCAATATGTGAGTGTTATTCCTGTCATAGGAGAGTATTGCAAAAGTGCAAAAAAGTATTCATTTGAAGGTACAGTACTTTACAGTGTGTTCATCTGTTCAATGCTTTAATAATGAAAATAAAAAAGTTTTTTATTTTGGTGCTGAAGGAAAGTATAAGAACATATAACATTATTTATTATAGAGATGCAGAAATTGCTTTTATTCCAAAAATGTTTCGTTATTTAAGTAATTTAAAATTTTGTGAATCCTACAGGTCTTCATAATACAGTACACTGTATATGGATTCATTGCAGCTGAAATTTTGATATTTTAAAACATTGATCAGTGCAATAACTCTTCACCTAAATACTTAGCGTTTAAACTAGTCTTCCTCCCAGATAATTTTATATTGTAAGGTGATGACAAAGTTGCTGTTGAAATGATGACTGATGCATTATTATGTAATTTTTTAGTTCTCTTTGTCCTTATATTTTATGTCCATGTCATCTTTGCTGCATTTAACATACAGTACATTATTTTGTTGTTGCTGCTTGTGTGTTCTGAAGTTAACCTTAAAATACTTGTTATTCACATCCTTGACAACTGCATGTGAGTTTTAGCCAGGCTTGGATTTTTCATTTGATTTTACAGTACTGTACTGTATATTCAAAGTTAGTGCAAACTACTTATAACTTATTGGTGTTTTATTCTTCAATATGGGAAGATTAAGTTGCTTTTGCTGTTGAACAGTCAATAATTGGCTCATAACTGCAATACAAGGCCAAAGCTAATTATATTTTAAAAACTCAAATGAAGTGATTCAAGCCACGGAAAATATTCCTGAAGACTCCCAAGAAACAATATGAGGAATGAGAATGGTCATTAGTGTGAAATTAAGTGTGAAGGATATAGTGTTTTGAAGAATGAGAAGCTGTAGTCTTGTCTTGAATAATAGGAGGGTTGGCAGCTAGAAATTTAACAGGTATAGTAGTAGGGAAGGTGAGATATGGGGAAATTGGTTTTATTTTATAGCATAGAATAATGTATTGAACCATCAACCTCATGTTATTAAGGACTGCGAGTTCGATACTTGTAACCTGAGAGTTACCAGCAGATAATGTTGGTGACTCTGGTGAAAGAAAGAGTTTTTTAATGGCCTCCCTTTACAGTAGTTGGAATTTCCTTGGAGAAAACAAGGAGTCAGATGCAGATGATGATATAATGATTATGAAAACATTAAGTAGTTGTGGCAAAGAATTTATATAATGCAAGCTAGTTAAGGGGATACTACAGTGTTGGTAAATCTGGAGCATTTGATTCCTTCAAACTGTTTCAAGCAACATATTTTGAAGGAATCAAGTACAGGTAACTCTAATGTACCATAAGTGTATGACTTAAATGCAGCTCCTGGAAATGGACTATCTGTGGAGGTTGTAAGGTTGACGAGGAGGGATGAAGGAGGAAGGCGGCTTCCCGTGAACTGAAAAGTACAGTGATGGAATACAAAGCTGTAATAAATTTGTATATGGAGCCTGAGATACGGCAATACACCAAGCTAATTTTAATTACTTGACTATGGATTCTCCCATCTAGCAATGGTAATGTGACATATTTTCCCTGATCTCTTTTTTTTTTAATTCTTGGAAATATTTTGATATGCTTCATTGTCAAGTAATTGTATAATAACTGACACTTCCAAAATTTGATCACATAATGCTTAGTTTCAGATGAGTGTCAGGTATGTGGTGAACTGTATTGAATGAAAGCATTATGATAACTCACTATGGTGTTATCAGATGGATACCGATAATGACTGGAGGCATTAAATTTGCCTGAAGGTCATTGATTTGTTGTTTGTGTTCAGGTATATCATAAGCAAATGTCCACTTACCCTTTGCTTTACATTATGATTCTGTAACATTATCTACCCTTGCCTTCACTAAGGTTGCTGAATGAAGGACATGGGCTTGAATTATGGTAAGCATTACCTTGTGACAGAACTTGTCTTTTGTTGTTGGGAGGGTAATTGAGAAGTTTTAAAGTTATTTACCGTCCATCCTTAAATACCACAGCAATGTAAATCACTGAAGGAAATGGACAGTTCCAATCAAAATTCTTAGTAATGTAATGTCAAAGTCAAAATAGTTCAGAAACACAGTGCAATGCATCAATCATTGATATTCATTATGCTATGCATTACTTGTAAGACCCAGTGTACTTGGACTAGTTTTTGTTGTAATTTTAGTTTTTAACCCTTTGTACACTACACCAATGAGGGTTATATGAGGAAACATTATTAGTTTAAGTGATGAAGAGTAGTGAAATATAAAAAAATGACACGTGGAAATTGTATATTTTGTACAGGATGGTGAATGATGTGTAAAGTAGCCTACCGAATGCCCCATGAAAAATTAGCATTACTTGAAAGCTGCTTCTGTAGGCTATTCTTTGTAAGAAATGTGCTGTGAATAGATGTCAGGTTCATAGTACAGTACATTAGTTAATGAGGTAATTGAACAATCCAGCATTGAACATGTCTTTGACTTTATGCAGATCTTTTATGCAACAGGAATGTAGGCACAATGTAGCTTCTGACAGCCTACTGTCCTGAGGTTTAGGTATTAATAAAAAGGCAATTGTAAAAAAGATATACCGGTTAATGAAGATTTTGTTAACTTTAATATTCTATATTGATATTTTGATTAACAGTCATATTGACTTATTGTGCAATATTAAACTTTTAATTATTCTCTTAGTATAGCCTGCATGATTCACTTCTTATTGTATTGTACTCTTCTATTGTGTGACATCTACACTGGTCACAATTTGAACAGGTTGGATAGTAAAAGAGGCTCGGCTAATACTTCCTTCCTCATATTTCACATGTAACGATTCTTTTTAGGCCACAATGACATATTCAGACATTCTTCACACAAACATCACCATTCCAGTGCAAACACTCTTTCCATAATACATATTACATATTTAGCTGCTCTCATGGTTGTGATATCTTAACATGATATTTATACATTACAGTAATTGCTAGGTGTTTAACAAGTATCGAGAGAAAATTGGAATTTATTGAGTCAACAGCTTAATCAAATCGTGTAATTTCAGTTGCTGCAATGAGTTTTTATGCGTGAGGATGTTGTTGCTTACAGGTAACCAGTTAACAGCTAAGGACCTCATAGCCTTTGCCTAAAAATGCATAATCTGCAAGGCAGTAGTTGGGTATTAAATCACTGTTTTCCTACACCAAGCCTTGGATTAAAGAGGCATAACTTGCAAGGCAATATGTGGCCCAGATAGCACAGCCATGGTTGTCCCCAACAGAGACCTAAAGAGCACATATGACCAGTGGTGCTTGTAGTTGGATGTCATTGAGGCACTTATAGGAGGTCAATAAGAGACACACTAATTGCATGAATGAATGCACTAGTTTGGGAATTTTGTGCTTGTTTTGCATTTTCAAGTGGACCATTGTGAAAAATGAGAATGAGGCATAGCCAGAGGAAAAGGACAGTCATCCATCCTTCATCTGATGACTGGTGGAGATTGTGAAGAGGATCAAGTCTATGTCCTGGTCTGTGAAATTGATCATTGACCATTCAGATTGATCAATATTCATGAAGTGTGGTCTGAGTCTGCCTATTGAGTAAGAATAAAACTTACACCAAGCTATTTTATTTTAAAAGTTAGGCTATGAACACATCCTGTCACCGAATTACTTATCCCCCACCCAATGTTTTCTTTAAATTTTGGGGTATTGGTTTGTCTTTAACTGCACATGTATAATTTCCCTTTATATAAAATGCTTTATTAGAACTAATTTACCAGCAGTAGAAATGCCTGATTAGTTAGATTATGTATTTTACTTATAGAATGTGTGGTATATACTGTACCAGTAATTGGTGTGTAGGTGCTCCCTTGAGAAGCATCTTGGTCTGTGTTGATGTTTAGTTTATAGTTTTTCTCATCCAGTACAACATTTCCCCCTTAAATATTTGATGTGAAGTAATTTCAGTGCAAATTAAAACTTTTGTTGTACTACATACATATACTTACCTGAATAATGTGTTGCCGGAAGTTCTGTGAATCTGTGAAAACAAAGGTGCCTGATATTGAGAATTAGTGTGCTTAAAAAAAATTTCACAATTACACAAAATAAATGTTTTTCGTATCACAAGATGTATATGCTCAAATTAGTGGTAATAAAAGACATATATGTAAATGGACTTAGAGCTCTGTACTGTACAGTATACAGATAGGTTTGTACTAGAACACTATGGCTATAGTGGATATTGTGTCAGGCTAGATGGGTGTACAGAGAAGTGCAGTGTAGAGTTATAGTAATAGTTCTTTAACCTATTTTTACAGTGCACATTGTATAGCAACATTTCTGTACAGTTGTTAAAAGACATAGCATATTTTCTCACCTGCAATATTTTTGGTCTTACTTGATAAAGATAAATGTTGCTGAACTCGACAAAATCTTTTGATACATAACATTCAGCAGTAAATTTTTAATATTTTACTGTACTCAGCAGAGAATGGCATTAATAAGTACTCATTAAAGCATTATAATATACTGTACCTAAACTAACGGGTGCACAGCAAAATCCGTCATAATGGAATTACAATACACTGTATTTTATAGTGTTTTTTTTATATTACCAAATCAACTATCTATATGTGTACCCTTGTGCCCCGATATGTGACATACTGTACTTATTACAACTTTTGTTTTAGCTGTTGGCTAACCTTCTCAACTACAGTAACACTCTTGGATAAATTAAGTCATAGTGTAGACATCATTGTAATATACTGCAGTAGTATGTCTCTGATAATGATACTATAATCTAGGAATGATAATGCTAGTGTTGCAAATTGCTATATTTATTTCAAGAGTGTCAGCACAGTTAGGAAGTGCATAGCAAACAGCCATTTTAAATGCAAATTTTATTTAGCAGTTTTAACGTTATAAATTATATTTTCAAGGATTATTTATGTACATTTAAAGAAGAACTGTACAGTGTTGTGTGTTTGTCATGGTCTGTGATTTTTGTCTTCATACTAATAATCTAGTCAAGATTTGTAGTTGAACAAGATTTTTTTTTTTTTAATGATGAATGTAATAATTTGAGTACAGTACTGTACTGTACTGTACTTTTGTAATTTCTCCATGTAAGCCACATAAGCAGTATTGTATTGTTAAGTTGAAACACCAAAATGTGGTATGTTTATGTACGGTACCTGCGCATTATAGAAAACAGTTATTGCTGTAGTTCTTAAAATCAGTGTCATTCTGTGCAGTGGTTTATACTGTATAGTGGTGTTAAGTTATTCAAATACATACCTGTGCTGCACCATTTTCACAACATACATTATACACACACATAAAAGTGTATGAATTTCCTCTATAACATTAAGATACTGTATTGCATCTTTGCCCAGTGATTTTTATTTCTCCTCTTTTGTTACTACAATGTCATTCTGGCCTTGCACAATTTTCATTTTTCTACATCATCTGTGTCCGTCTCTGACTACAAGGTCTTTTCTGGCCTAGCAATTTTTATTCAACTTTTTATTCACTATGGACAATGTAAGAAAGGAATATCTAATTATATAGATGTATCGGATGTGAAAATTTTGATATCCGCGGATGTGTGATGATGTCCTACTTACTTTGCGGATATCTGTTTACATTAGAATGCAGATGCGGATACTTATGTCACATCTTGACACCCTCGCGGATGCGGATTTTACAGGATAGTCCTAAAACACCAGCTCTTTTTTTTTTTTTTTTTTTTTTTTTTTTTTTTTTTTTTTTTTTTTGCCATATGACAGATACTTAAAGTACATAATGTTGCCGGTTAAGTTTTTAGGTTTCAAGAGTTTCAGCTACACAAACTGTGTGACAACCACTGACCTGTATATACAGGATTACAGGTCAGTGGTGACACCTCACTTCAGTGGCCAAGTCTGCCAGGGTGTCGTCACTGTCCTGACTTAAGTTAAAAGTGTCAGTTTTGTAAAGTTATACAGTACTCTGATGGATCAATATTTTCTAAATGGTTAACAACTGTAACAGACTCGTCATTAGAGAATTAAAATTTGGAAATTAGTCTGACCTAACCTAACCTAGACCACAGCAGACTACCGGGATCTAACCTGGGCAAACTACAGGGATATAACCGGTGTAAACTATCATAAAGTGACCTGGGCAAATTCCCAGGACCTAGCCGGATGTGGTAACACTGCGCGACTCTAGCCAAAAACACAGTACTTTTGTAATAATACCAAAAATTGATAATGGTGGTTTATTCAACACAAAAATTGGTACTTATTGAAAGAGTTACCATTTTGTAGTAGTGTTGCTAGGTCCCAGTATTTTGCCCCGGTCATTTCCTGTACTTTACCACGGTTATTTCCCTGTAGTCTGCCCAGGTTAGGTCCCGCTAGTCTGCTGTGGTCTAGGTTAGGTTAGGTAAGGTCAGGCTAATTTCAAAATGCCCCAGTTGAATATGCCCTATCTTGGAAATGGGGCATTTGCAGAGGTAATGCCATAGAAGAAAATAGTCTTAGAATGGTCTAAAGAAGTAGGTAATGAACGTAGAAAAACCGTACACAATAACGGTAATTCTTTCAATATTTACCCAAAAATTACACTAAAAAAGGGCTCCCATTCCCAGAAAGAAAAAAAATATATTCATTTTCACTTGTGAGGTGAAAAACACTTAGCGGCAACACTGCCTACAGGCTTACACCATTATCAGACACGTGCGGGATAAGAGTGTACTGAATCCAACCTTTTACTTTGGCCTCTACCCTTCTAATAACCCTTTACTCATGCTTCTACCTGCCTTCTCTCACTTATTAAACTCCACCTCTGCATGAGGTATACCTATCTACCTGGCTGTGCCTTTCCTTGCTTCTCCCTCAGTCCTATAGCTGCTAGCTCCAGCTTCTCACAGTGTTAAAGCCTTCGGCTCCTACTACAGTCCTACTCTCGGTAACTACCTCTCCAGTCTCCAAGTGTGTCTTTCCCCATGGCCGAGGAATTCCTTGGCCATGTCTTTCCCTATCCGCCCTTTAACACATTTTATCTTCCTCGCGCTATTCACTCTTTCTCTCTCCCTATTTCCATACATACTCGGATTCATTACACACATTACACATACATTAACACTATTGCACATATATATATATATAAGAAATACGTGTATAATATACCTGGCTGCGTTTTAGATAATATCACAAGAGACCCAATTAGCTAACTTAGGCCTTAGGACAGTGGTTCTTATTAACCTTTTTACCCCTATGACCCACTGACATATATTCCTGGGCAGTGCTGTGACCTCCTTGCATAGGGGGGGGGGGGGCGAGCGAAGCTAGCCTAAGCAGCTGGGGGAATTTTTTTTAGAAATATGAGCAATCATAGGTGCAATTTGAAGCTTCTTATAAAGGAAAATTTTAGAATCTGTATTTCTTCCCCCAACCCTTCGTGACCCCCAGAAAAAACCCAAATGACCCCAAGGATGGTTAAGAACCGCTGCCTTAGGATAATCAGTTTGTTATTTTTTCAGTCTTATTATTGCTTAATTGCATACTAGGGCCTAGGCAGTAGACACGAGCACCTTTGTTGTGAAGTTAAAAGGGAGAAGAGCCTATGCGTCTACGCATGCATGTACGCATCAAGATCTAGAATACCTTGGTACGCATATGATTCTTGTTTGTACACACACGTGAGTCATGACTCAAGCACATAATTATGCACAATTATTGCACACGCCACACAGCGACAGCCACTCTCTCTTTTGGCACAGTTCATTAAGTTATAATATTTATAAAGATAGCAATGCAAAGTATAATATATTTGTAACATATATCCGCCACATCCTCTGTTTGGTGCAACAGATGTGGATGCTGATATTTATTTAATCGTGAATGCTGATATATATATATATATATATATATATATATATATATATATATATATATATGATGGGTACAAATGAAAATGTAAATATTATAGAGTATATATTTTTATAATGCATATGAAAAGGTTCAACAATATCAATATCGAGCTATTGTACTCAATATTCCAAAATGGAGAGCTGTTAATTGTATATTGTAAGTAAAATATTGTTACACTTTTATTAACTATACGTCAACAATTTTATTGTTAACGTGCATGTTTTCTTTGGTTCCGATCGAAATTTCTCGAATATTTATATACCCACAGCAGGTGTGAAGCCAATAAATAACAATTAATACAATTTGCGTCCACTAAATAATGCATCAATACATATATAAATTTTTATACGTCCCCATATCCACAATATATCGGTGAACTGGATAATAAATGCTTGTATTGGGAATATTCGGCGGGATGTGTGCCAATGACGTCATGGTGTCAGTCAACATGGCGGTGGTGTCATCATCGGAGTGGTTGGTCAATCTTCTGCCTATTTTCCGCCAACCAGGCTAATATCCTCTTTTCTGTTGCTCTTCTCTCCTCGTCAGGCTGCAGTAGAGACAGAAGATCATAATAGGTAAGTAATGGAAATGTTTGAAAGTCAGTAATTATAACTAAGCAGTGTTATTAATTAATTGTGTTGTGAGGTTGATATTCAAGAACATCTGTGGTGTATACGATGGCGTGGTAACGATACGATGGCTCCATAGACAAACAACAGAGCCGTCGTACAGTACCACACCATCGTATACACCACGGACGTTCTTGAATAAGTCCCTGATGAAAGCAACGTGGTGGGAGTTGGAATTTACAGACAGATAGTGATATACAAAATTGATGGCGGCAAATATGGGTTAGATTTATAGGAAAATGGACTAAAGTACGGGCTGTAAATTAGCTCCATATGTCATTTTTTTTCCTGGTATTGTAAAATTATAGTAGTCTGTATTGCTGTAATAGTCTGATTGCCTTTTGTCCTTGAAGTTGATGGCTGTATTTTGTAACATGGCGTCTGGGAAGGTGTTTCGATTCACAGGCTCGATCCACCCTAGTCTCTCTCTCCATTTGGTATCGAAACCTTGTTCGAAAATATACCACAGGCACATGCTTTGTCATATGAATATGTAGGCATATAAGTATATAATGCTACCAGGCATTATGTTTTAATGTTATTGTTATCACTTTTTATTATAATGATACATAACAATGTTTCGAGACCAGGGGGAGAGAGAGACTAGAGGCGTCTTTTTGTCGTCCAAGCGCAGGATTGGGATACGAAGACAGTCTTGGGGACGCTTGGTATCGGCAGACAAAAACTGACATGGATACGTAATAAGTGTTTTTGTCGTCAAGCGTGGGATTGGGAAACTAAAAGGAAGTGAATACAGTATCTGTGGTACTTGGCATGTTAAACACACATGCTTAATAAACTAAATTTGCAATGCAGTACAATAATTACCTCTCCCTATATAAAGGTAGCAAGGTTATTGAATTTATGAAGACACTATACCCTTGACCCCATTCACTATAGTTCTCATCAATTTTGCCTCCTATATGCTTCATAAGTATCACCATGGTGAGTATAAATTTTGATTGGTGAGCATAAGAAAAAGCATTATAAATCTACAATTCTGATATGCAATAACATCACTTTAGTATGCCTTCAGGAATGAAAGTTTAATGTACTCTAAACTGTAATTAGTTTCATGAAAGCTTATTTTGTGCTGAACTGGCTCTATTTTACAGCTTGTTACACTTAAAATTCATAGATAATATAATGCTATTTGCATTATTTGCATTTCCCAAGAACAGGCAAGCTGCCCCAATCACTGCTCTGGATACGAAGACGGTGTTGGTTTCAGCGGCTGTACGCAAGGTCCTTCTTAGGACTGTACGCTGTAAGCTTGGCTCGCCTTCGTACCCCTTAGGCCGACAGAAACAGTACCGCGCACCAAATCTTGGTTTCACCCAAGCAATCTTCGTATCCGATGGCCGACAAAAAGACGTCTTAGGGTGGGTCGAGCTTGCGGACTGACATGGTTTATACGTCACACTATAATCGTTCGTATCCCAGTGTTGAATTTAATTAAAATGACGCATATCTCGAGGACAAGTGCCTTAATTATTAACTTTTGGTAATCCATTATAATGCAAAAAATTAGCGGAAGGTGTAAAATAACCCGTGGCAAAATATCATACTGATTCAACCTTTAGTTACCGAGTTATTCCCGAAAAACAGTAGGATACGGCCCCTAAAAGTGAGAGTAAATTCAGTTGATTTAGAACAAGGATTCTAGTACTGGGAGAAGGATAGGCCACTCTTATGGGAGTTTTGGACGTGGCGGTACAGCAGAGCCACCTAGCGGCGGACGGGAATAACTAACAGCTGGGGCCTTGACTTACACAGGAGGGTGGGAGTTCTTAATTTTTTTGGTTTGCTGAAGTTGATTTTGTGACTCAAATGGGGATTACTGGGTGCTCAACAATAAACTGTTACACTAACTCTTAAGTGGAATAAAGACCTATCAATTTTCCGCTTTCAAAAGATTCTATAACGCGAGTATTTACATAACTTAGTAAGCTACGAAATACAGATTTGACAGATTGTGATAGTTATGCAGTATTAATTTTATTTTAACTGGTGTTAGACGATGATACCTTATCCTTTAGCAAGCTACGAAGTACAGATGACATATTGTGATAGTTATACAATATTGGTGGTAATGGCACTGATATAAACTGCCGTGTCAGCTGATGATACCTTATCCTTTCTGTAGTTTTACAGTATATAATTATATTAGTGGTAATGATATTGATATTAGCCTAACTGGTGTCAGATGATGATAGTCTACCTTTATGTTTTCTATTTTATCAAGTATCTATTTGTTCCCGTTAGGTTGGAGTATTGCATATATATTTTCCTTACCTCCAGACTGAAACTATAGGGCTTTAGGCTTGCAGACAACAAGATATAATGAAAGTAACTCTTGATATTTAAAAACCTCCCAAGCTATGAAAAAATGCAGGAAATGATTGATTCTAAAACACATGTAACAGCTCCTCGTGGTAATTAAGGTTATAATGCTCTCATGTACTGGTGATAACAATACGATACTATACTGTACAGTACTTATATAGTTCATTGTTTTGTAGTTTTAATTATGGTCTCTAAAATCTGTATGGTTGTCCTTTTCTTCAATTATACATTCGAATACTATTAAGAAACAATATTGTAGATATCATAAACATGAAATATTCACTCATTTTAGATATTATGCATGAATGTTATTATAGTATGGATATACTACAATCCTTATTGTAGATATCATAAACATTTAATAATATTGTAGATATCATAAACATGTAATAATCACTCATTTTCGATATTATACATGAATGTTATTAAAGTATGGATGCTTTAGCAATTAGATCTCTGTAGAAAATATTAGGAAATGGATAATTTATTACCGGTTGGTAATTTGCCTTTAATACATACGCCAAGCAAGATTTTTTTTTTTTAAGCACATGTAAAGATAACTGTCTTGTTCTCACAGCAAGCAAGACTATAGGAAGCAAGAATGGTCTCACATAATTGGTGTTGGGGTAAACAGTGTTGTATAATACTTGTATAGCTCATTGGTTTATAGTTTTAAGAATATACTATATGTATGTCTTTTTGGGGGACTTTTACATTAAAATTTTGTTTAGGAACATAATTGTAGAGGTCATAAACAGGTAAGAATCATCGTACATTGGAGAGTAACTACGTAAATGGTAGGTACAGTCTGTTACAGTTCCGACTGGGCCACCCAGTATCGAGAGATCGTAGATGTGGCAGTAGTGTGTGTGTGTGCTCGAAAATTATACGGATCGTCAACACTCTCCCTCTGTAGTGAACATGACTCTGCCTCAAAGTTCATTCCATAGATGGCGCTGTGTAGTTGTGGAAGGAATGTGGACTGCAGGGTTGAAGTTTCGGGAAACATCTATGCTCGTGCCAATGAGTCATGAGCTCTCAGGCAGAGTGGTTGAGGAATGCTATTATGGAAATTTAACAACTATATTACACAATGAGCAGGTGAAGTTAAGGTAAAGTTGTTCGTAGCCTGAACAGTGAATATTTTTTCTAAATGGAATTCATGTTTAGCATGCAACATTGCATTGTTTTCTTGTTTTTCTACCAACTCGAGCAGATCGAGCAGATAGGTTGTTTGCTTTGGCCATCATATTTTGGTAGGCATTATTTGATGTTCACCTCTGATTTTGTATTTTATTTGTAAGTCACTTTACAATGTATTACATGCATAGTAAAATTCCTTCATTACTAATTACTCCTTCTCTCTCTCTCTCTCTCTCTCTCTCTCTCTCTCTCTCTCTCTCTCTCTCTCTCTCTCTCTCTCTCTCTCTCTCCTCTCTCTCTCTCTCTCTCTCTCTCTCTCTCTCGTTAAAGTATACTGTAATCTCTCTCTCTCTCTCTCTCTCTCTCTCTCTCTCTCTCTCTCTCTCTCTCTCTCTCTCTCTCTCTCTCTCTCTCAAATGAACACTATCTTATCTTATCCAGTCTATTTAGATATGAAATCGTATGGAGATTTAGGACCAATTCCACAGTTGTTCGTTGTAGTTTGTTAGCGCCCAAACGAAAGAATCTAAACTGTGTAAATTACTTTTGACTGATTTATTGGATTAACCTGATGAGTAAAGTTTACAGATATTGTAATAATACTAGTGCTTGATAGTTTTGGTGAATACTCAGCTTTTGGGAAATAACGAAAGCTTACGAGTGTGTTTGGGGAGGAATCTGACAAACAAAATGACTATGCGGGACCGGCCCTGACTCCTTGACATTCCACGTTAAACACATAAGTGTCGAAATATGTGATCTTTTGCCAATGATAGATTCTTCTTCACCTCCTTCTAACTTTTTCACTTTTCTTATCCTGTTCTTTCTTCACCTTTCCCTCATCTCCACCTCTTCTCCCTTTCTCCTTTAGACCCCGTAGGGGGGTATTGCCGGTAGTGATAGAGGGCAATACTTTAAGGGTTTTGGCGCCCCTTCGGCCCCAGCCAATCTCTTTCAGTTATTCAACTGTTTCTTTTCTTTCTATTTCCTTCCTGCTTGCTGTCCCACCTCTTCTATCACCTTCTTCTGGCGCTATATGATCTCGATGTTGCAGCGCCAAAAATCAATCAATCAATCAATCAATTTGCCAATGATAATCAACTGGCATTGATTGTTATATTAACTGGGTTATGTTTGTTTAGAAGCCACACCTAAATGGGGAAGAGGGATCACTCTTGGCGACCAAACGTGTGTTTAACCTCCTAATAGATTACCCCGATTTTTGCTAATTAACCTTTTGTAGTGGAAAATAGTGTGTGCATAACAGTAGGTGTTTTACTAAATTTGCACATCGTTCACATAATGATTGATTTATTCCAGAGATAACGGTGTGTGGCTGTGGGGAAGAGAAGGGCGAAGTTTCGGAAAGTAGGTGGGCAAGGTGAAGTTCACTGGAAGGCACCGGTTGAGCAGACGGATACGTAGGGTCATTACTTTAGCTAGGAATGTAGTTTGCCAGTCAGTATTTGATGAGCGTTTCAGAGTAACGACTCCTTATCATGATAAAATCCTAAAGATTTTTATTACTTTGTTTATTGTATCACCCGTTACCATAAATCCTACGAATTATGAAATTACTCTGAAACTATCCCTCTCTCATATTCTGTGTATCTTTCTCTCGAGTCATCAAGTAATGAATAGATAACGTTAGCTACACAAATTAAAGAAGAATGTGTCTAAATTGACATTACCGATATCATGCTGTATGTGTAATAATCCTAAAGAAAATTAGCTCCTAGTAAAAGTCAGACAGAACAAGTGATTAAACCAAGATTTACTTGCATTATAAAGAAATATAAAATATTCGCGTCCGTGCCCGAGATTACATCTTAAAACACACTGCACACTCAGAGGGACCCCTATTCGGAGGCATATTTTTCAATTCTGACCTGGTCAATGCAATCCGTTCAGTTAGGTTAGATTAAGTATGGTTGGGTTGAAATGCAGTCAAGTAGGTAAAATGAGCTGGGAAAGACAATGAGACTATTTAAAAAATTTCCTATGGTTACTTTTATTCCCATATGTTAGGAGCAATTTTCCTTAATTTTGTCCCAGCACTTCTTGCTCTCCAGCCAAATTCGAGAAATATGCTAACCAGCTGTAAAATCGGCGGTTGAACCCTCGTTGGCCGGGGGAAAGATAAAACTCTGGTTATTCTCTACTTTCGTCAACTTTACAGGTTCATAATTTCAATAGACAGGAACACTCTATAAATGTAAATAGCCAAAGTAGGAGTTATACAATCCTTGACAACCCAACAACATTTATTTAAACAAAATGATTTTTTATTTACATTGACAATTAATATCCAGTCCAGCCACCTTCCTTCTCTATGACGGCACGCAGTCTATCGGGCACAGAGGCCACAATGCGTCGAATTTGTTAGGTTTGTTGCGGAACATCTCCCACTGAGCCTGGGTATGAGCCATTAGTCCCTCCGGTCTCCTCTCCACCATCTCTGGCTCCCAGCAGTTGACCATATTAGCCCACATGTTCTCTATGGGGTTCCAACGAAGTTCACCTTGCCCACCTAGGCTACTTTCTGAGACTTCGCCCTTCTCTTCTCCACATAAATCCATCATTATGTGAACGGTGTGCAAATTTGGTAGATCACCTACTACTATGCACACATTAATGTATCTATTAGCAAAACTTGGGGTAATCTATTAGTAGGTTAAACACACGTTTGGTCGTTAGGAGTGATCCCTCTTCAAACAAACAAACATAACCCAGTTAACAATCAATGCGAGTTGATTATCACTGGCAAAACGATCGCTTATTTCGACACTACTAATTTGTTTATTAACGTAGAATGTCAGGGAGCCAGGACTGATTCCACAGTCATTTTGTCAGAGTCCTCCCCAAACACACTTGTAAGGCTTCGTTATTTCTCAAAAGCTGATTATTCCTATTCACCAAAACTATTAATTGAGCATTTGTATTATTACAATAGCTGCATACTTTACTCATCAGATGCTTCCAATAAATCAGACACAAGTCATTTACACAGTTTAGTTTCTTTCGTTTGGGTGCTAACAACGAACAACGAACAACTGTGGAATTGGTCCTCACTCTCTGTTCGATTTCATTAGTATAGAGATAGGATAAGATAAGATGGTGTTTATTTCAAGAGAGAGAGAGAGAGAGAGAGAGAGAGAGAGAGAGAGAGAGAGAGAGAGAGAGAGAGAATTACAGTTGACTTTAACATTTTTATTACGAGAGAGAGAAAGTATTTAGCAATGAAGGAATTTTACTATGCATGTAATACCTGACTTACAAATAAAATACGAAATCAAAGGTGATCTCAAATTATGCTTACCAAAATATGATGGACAAAGAAAACAACCTATCTGCCCGATCCTAGTTGGTAGAAAAACAAGATAACAATCGTGGCAACGAGACGTGAGCTCTGTCAGAACGGCTGAGCAATGTTGCATGCCAAACATGATAACCATTAAGAAGAAATATCCACTGTTCAGGACACGAACAACTTTACCTTAGCTTCACCTGATCATTGTGTAATATAGTTGTTAAATTTCCATAATAGCATTCCTCAACCACTCTGCCTGAGAGCTCATGACTCATTGGCACGAGCATAGATGTTTCCCGAAACTTCAACCCTGCAGTCCACATTCCTTCCACAACTACACAGCGCCATCTATGGAATGAACTTTGAGGCAGGGTCATGTTCACTACAGAGGGAGAGTGTTGACGATCCGTATAATTTTCGAGCACACACACACACTGCTGCCACATCTACGATCTCTCGATACTGGGTGGCCCAGTCGGAACTGTAACAGACTGTACAGTATTTTATATATTTTTTAACTGTATTAGGGTTTTGTCGAAGATATCTTAATTTATTACCTATGTAATATGACCACAATGATTATAACTATTCATTCTATAGCCAAAGAATTAATATCAAAGGTCCTGTGCGTTACTAGTAAAGAAAATCAGACTTAAAAATTAATCAGGATAAATGGAGAGCAGACGGGAGCTGAAGTGTTGATTCCAGCTGGCCGCTGGAGGCGCCACAGTCCCAGCCAGCCAGAGCGACGACGCGAAAATAACATTGAGTGGCCTATCCTTCTTAGTACTAGAATCCTTGTTTAGAAATTTTTTGTAGTAAAGTAAAATAGCAAATATACTGACCTTGGGAACTATAAAGGCTCCTTCTCTGTACTCAGCTACGGTCTGTTGTTGTTCAGGTGTAAGTAGTGTTCTGGATTGTCTGGGATGGTAGCCAGTATTGTCAGCATGGTAGGAGTTCTTGTGTTGGTATTGGTCTGGTCCCAACAGACCATACTCACCAACCTTTGTGTGGTTCTCAAAACATCTCTCCCAGTGATAGTTGATCCTGGAAAAATTAGGTGGTGAAGCAATAATGACCTACATTTGATTTATTCTATCGTTTGTTTTCAACTCTAACTTTTCCATAATTCTTTAAGTTGCTGTATGTATGTAGACATTATAGGATATCCAGTGTGCAAGTTAGATTTTTTTTTAATTATAGAGGCCTGGCTGTTACAGGGTATGTTACATAAGAACTAAAGAAACTATACCCTATGCATTCCTATACAAATTTCGCTCTCATGTCTACACTGCCTTTCCCACAAAGCGAACTTCCTCCCATCCTTTTATTTTTTATGATATTTTTTTTACATTACTTGGTTCGCTAGTAGACCCACACTTATTCCTGAGTGCCCAAGTATCGCACATTATATTATAGTGTTCTGTATCTAGTGTTGTACTGTACCGTAGTCAAAGTGTTCAATAGTAGCAAACGTATTCTTCCATACCCACAATACTCACTTCCATCCTATCTATCTCCTTAGCTTGCCTTTACACCTATTCCTGAGTGCCCAGGTACTGTACACTCCCACACGAATGTTCGTTAACTCTGTTACTTTCCTAACTGGTTTTGATTTATTACTGGTTGGTCCTGAGACAATTTCGAACATTTGAAGCAGACGGGGGAGCAATACCTATATATCTACTGGAGTATTAATGAGTTTTTGGGTGAGAGTGTACTACATATTAGTGTTCTGTACCTGGTGTTGTAGTAGAAGAAGTAAGGGCAACCTCCAGCAGGCTGAGGCAAATCCACCAACCCTTTGCCCTGCCCTTCCCTATCTGGACCTTCTCCTTCCTTCTCTGGCTGCACCTCGGGCTTCGGTGTGGTGGTGGGTGTCCTCACTCGCTTCACTCTCGGGTAGAATCCTCTCTCGTTGGCTCTGTAAAAAAAATATTGGAATGAGGTTGTTACATAGACACACACACACACACACACACACACACACTCACTCACTCACTCACTCACTCTTTCTCGTGTGAGAGAGGTCAAGGGTTTATACATCACTTCCAACCAAGACAGTCATGCAGCTTTGTTAATAATTCTCTCCCCATGAAGTGTGAAACACAGTGGGTGTTGACTCTTTACAAATTACAGTATTTCCTCCACCTGTACTTTTAAGAATCATGAGTCAATACTCCCTGGGATTACATCATGTGCAGCAGGATGAATCTGTAGACTAGAAACATGTTCGTACCGATAAACATGAATATAAAAGATGATTGAAGTGATATATAATAATTGATGGTTGGCCATCTAATTTAGTATTCCTGGGAAGTTGGCAACGCCCTTGTCTGCGAACACCACGAACAGGTATTGTATATCTTAAAATTGTCTGTAGTCTAAAGATATATTAAATGCTTAAGGGAAAGTGGAGATGGATTAATATTATAGGCAACACTTCTGGTCTTTTATCTTTGGCTTATCAGGTAATCATAGTTAGTTTCTAAATAAACGATTGAGGAAAATGGTGTAATTGGCTACGATGTATAGTTTAAAGTTAGCGTGAGTATAAGTATATAGTGATGGCGAGAGTTAAGAAGTGACAGCTTTGTTTGTATTGATCGAGTGAAAGTGTGGTGGGAATATTATGAAGTTTTGCTGTAAAGTGAGGTTTATGTTGAAAGCCTGTCTAGTGCTGGAAGTACCCGTGTCTGGTTGGCTGTAATTATAAGGTAGAGGAAATGTTTGATGTGACTAAAGTTGCAGGCAGAATTTTAAACACACATACACACACACTAGTCCACATGGTGTATATAACTTTATTTTCATATACTATGACAAACGTTTCAAATATACACCGACATATGAAACAATAATTAGGCTAGCGGGGCACTGAGAGTAAGGATGACAGATCTTATTTTATAATGTATTTTACTCTTGGTTAGCTCACATTAAGTAATTAAGGAAGTACTCGGTGTTGGTAAATCTGAAAGAACTGATTCCTCAACACTACCATACTTCAAATCAACAACATGCAGACTACCATTATAATTTGTTGTTAATCTGGCCCTGTTTCCTGACATACTTTTGAGGAAACAAGGGTCCGCTCCAATGTACCAAATGTATAATAAAAAAAAAATAAAAAAAAAATAAAAAAAAAAATAATAATAATAATAATAATCCTCCCCTTCAGTACTTACTCATACGTGACAATGAACCTCCATCCTTCGGGGGAGTCCCAGAAATACTCTCCCTTCTTGGTTCCATCTGGTAACATAGACTCGGTGTGGCCGTGTGTCGGAGTGGTGTAGCCGAAAGTGTACAACGGCTCGGGCTTGTTCTCCTCCTTCTCCCTCGATATGAAGGTCGGGGTGGTTGGGCGGTGGGTAGTGATGATAGGGCGTCGGGTGGTAGTGATGATAGGGCGTCGGGTGGTAGTGGTAGTGCGTCTAGTAGTAGGGAAGGTGGTAGTAGTAGTTGTTGTGGTGGTAGTGATGGGACGCCGTGTGATTTGGTTTGGGAAGCGGAGTTGTCTGCCCTGTGGATCCTCCTGAGTGACACGTGGTCTCTCTGGTGGGATTATGATTAGTGTTATTTTGTGAGTGATTTATTTTTTGGTGAATTGGAGGGTTACAGATTCCTCAAATTTATTGCAGGACACAGACAATTTGGATATACATCTTGTCAGGGCCCAAGCATTTCCCGTTTAAGCCCAGTAATCGAGTGAAGCCTGGGGCCCCTTCTAGTTCCCACTTATGCCTAATCTATATACCTTGGATAACTTCCCTACCACCAACCCCCTGGGGTATACTGGGGGCTACGAATACCTCCCCAGTATCCCTGCTTGTCGTAAAAGGCGACTGAAAGGGGCTAAACTTGTCCAACTGTCCCTTTTTTCATCTGTTACCTGTTGTGCTTCCTGTCCCACCTCTCAATTCCTTCTGCCTCGGGCGCCATATGACCTCGCTGTTACGGCGCCTAATATAAAGTTTTAAATCAACCAACCATTCCACCTCCCCCCCTTGCACACGTTGACCAAGGTCTTTCACAGCACAGTTTTTAAAGTTGTCAAAAGAAATGAAAATTATATAGGTATATATCACTCCATTCTGCCCCCCCCCCCCTCCGCCCCGCGACTGCGGGGCCCCTTCGTTGGAGTATCCTTTCCCTCCCATGTTTGGGCTCTACTTGTAGGATATCTTCATTACTGTAAAGCATTGTTTGGAGGGCTGGCTACGTAGACTTTAATTTTTACATAATAAAGTTAATCATCCCCATAATTAAAAGGTTAGATCCATGGATGGGGTTGGTAAGAAAGCTGGGACAGGATGGTTAGCCAAATGAGTAGTGCTTAAAGTCGGGTTTGTAGCGAGATGAACTATAAGATTAAAAAGATTATTGGTGTTAGAGAGAAGGTATACTGTAAATGTATGACAATGACAGCTTATTTCAACTTTCCCGTTAAGTGCTAGTACAGTGTTAGTAAGTCTGGAGCAACTGATTCCTTCAAACTATTCCAAGCAACAGGACCATTACTTTTTGTTAACCCGGTCCTGTTTCCTGGCATACTTGGGAGGAATCAAGGTGTTTTAATGTATTACCAAAAAGTATACTATCACCTTACAGGGAGAGAACCTATCATGGGAAATTGGAGGGCTACTGATTCCTCCAAACTCTGCAAGGAATTAATCACAGCAATGTTATTAGTAATATGTGATCTGTTTCGTGACATAATAGTTTTGGGGGATTCAGTAACCATCCTATTTCCAATCAAGAGGTTCTCCCCTTTAATATCTAAGTAGGTTATGTATACAGTACAGTCACAGTCAAAAGTCCTACATCAGGCAAATGAGAATGAGACGTTTGAGTGAACCAGTGAACCAATAACCAATATGATGATAGACCAACAGCTGTCATTAGGCCATATTTTTCAAGGCCGTTTCATTCGAAGGTGTTGCAGAACTCTTGGCCCATGACTGTACATGATATCCCACCCCACCCCCCTCTTCCGAGACTCACACTACGATAGCATTGTTCACTATCTTCACCTCTGGCACCAGGAAGGGATTACGAGGTGTGGTAGTGGTTTGTGTGGTAGGCCTCCTGGTGAATGGTGGAGGTGGTCTGGTTGTGATTGTTGTTGTCCTGTGGTGGTGAATGGTTGTTGTCTTATGAATGGTGATGACCTTGTGATGGTGGTGGTGAATGGTTGTCTACTAGTGAGTGGTAGTGAGTGTGTGGTGATTGGTTGTCGTGTTGTAAATAGTGACTGGGTTGTAAGAGGTTGTTGTCTGGTTGTTGGAGTATTAGGTAGCCTGCTTGTTGTTGTTGTTATTGTAGGTCGTCTGGATGTTGTTGTAGACAGTGGTTGTACCTTGGGTGGCCGTGTTACTGTGTGGATATCGGTTGTAGAGGTTATTGTTGTTACTGAATGGTAGGTATAACTGTTATGTACTGAAAAATTGTATTGAACCATAATACTGTACTGTACTTTATATACCGGTAGTGGTGGTTGAGGTTATTGTTGTTGTTACTGAATGATAGGTGTAATTGTTATATACTGTATGTATTGAACCATGATACTATACCATACTCTAAATACCGTACCGGCAATATGTATATTGTATCAATCAATGTATGGTTCAGTACTACTGTAGTTTAATATACATATATATGGTATAACTATACTTACTGTATGATACTTACGTCATTGTTAACTACTTCAGTTAATTCTCATAGACTTACAACACATTGTTTACCCTCCATTTCTTTCCTTACAAATACTGTATGGTACAGGGGAAATCAAAACTTCACAGAAAAATATATATAATTTGTGTTTTTTATGGTGGATAACAAACAAGTAACACTATCAACAACAACAACAACTGATCTATACTGTGGTAATTCAAACACTATAGGAATGGTTTAGGGGAAGATTTGCAATATAAGGTGTGTAGCCTTATGAGGGTATAGACTCACTAGACTAGAGGGAAGTATCTCACCAATAGCCTACCCCCATAACTTGATATAAATATACTGTATAATAATTGTATCATGATCATAAGTGTCCCTCTCCTCTAATGTATACCTAGCCCTTGATTTCATGTACTCACTAGTGTTATAAAGCCCTTTCTTCATACCTATACCCAGCCCTTGTAATATGGTGATTCACTATGTCCTATATTTTCATGTTCTCAGCCCTTGGTAACTGACACTCACTAATTTAAGATACCCTTTTTTTCATATACCATGCATGCCCTTGATATCTGGCACTCACTAATTTATGAACCCCTTTTTTTTTCATATACCCTGCCCTTGATATCTGGCACTCATTGATTTTTTACTCTGTTTCTTCATGTACCCCAGCCCTTGACATGTGGCACTCACTAATTCATGACGCCCTTTCTTCATGTCCCCAGCAGCCCTTGACATTTGCTGCACTTACTCTGAAACTGGCAGTCCCTCTTGGTTGATCCGATGACCCTGTAGCCACCAACGTCGTCTGTTTCGTAGAGCACCACGTGTAGGCACCCGTCCGGCGTCCTGTACCCATACTCCCCCCTTCGTCACCCCGTCCACTCCTGCAACACCACCAACACC